>JAPMLY010000858.1:47500-67500 GCA_026401115.1 Tetraselmis chui
TTTCCTATTTCAACGAAGGGAGTTTTTTACTTATGGTGACCGAACGGCACGGTATTGCTGCAATCTTGCCGCGCCCGCATATATGTGCTACGGAACTGGTGCGACGTAGCTCCATCGGTGCCGCTCTGCTTTGATAGCATGCAATTGAGCTCCAGGTGGACGCCCAGTTGTGCATGTTGTGTTTCGCAATGTGAGAGCACATTTTTGTAATCAAAACTTATCACTTACTATTGTAATTATTGGCCCAATTACTTTGTGCACAACTTTACACAACTCTACATAGGCTCCAAACTTGCTCTTGATGAAGTGGTTTCCGGTTCGTTCCACGTTTCTAATCCCCCGTCTCCCGAAGCCGCTTAAGCTGTGCTGAGCAGGCAAAGTTCGACAAGTACTCGGAGGGGGTGCGGTATCACCCGATAATCCGATATACGCTTCATATGCCTGCTGCGGCCGCCTAGCGTTTATTTGCGGCCGGTTTCTTGGCCTTTGCATCCGGGGCTGGTGGCGATTCAGATGATGTAGCTTTAGCGGAAGGCGTCATGCTGCTGCCTTGCTGGCGGCATGTCGGGTAACCTCGAGTGTTTGGTCCGCGAACGCTTGGCGTAGCGCATCCAGTTTGCCGGAGACCGCGGTAGGGCGTGGCATGTAGAAACGCTCGTGGTTGAGCTCCGCAAACACGCGGTCCAAATCCGAGCTCGACCGTCCGCCCTTTACGAGGCGGAGGAAGCCCAAACGAGTACGGGCGGCCTCCTCCGTCGCCTCGTGGGTACGATGACCCGCATTGATAAGGGCAATCGTTGTCGCGTGCTTGAGTGATAGCGGACGTCCGCTCGACAGCGCGTCCATGCCCTCACTGATTGCCGTGTTGGCGTAGCTATGGACGAAGGCATAGCACCCTATGTGTAGGATCTCGTCGTAACCCGATTGTGCCTTCTTCTCGCTTATGAAGTGTGCCGCGTCGTCTGTTAGTGCCTAGAGGCGGGGCCCATCGACGTCGCGCAATGGGCGTTCGAGGCTGGCAAGGATAACTTTGCCGTATTAGGCGAAGTCGACGTACTCGGGCTCAGGGAGCTCGGGGTCGTCATTCAACAGTTCGATAGGTGGCTGTTGGGCCTCCTTACTACCACCCTGCGTCGCATGCAATGCTCGTGTCGGGGGGGCTGATATCATATGATTGACTCGCAGTCGCGAGTGTGTTAGTATAACTTTTAAGGTGTGCTTTTAGGGCGGCGTAAGACGCCTTGATATGTTGAGCGATCGGTTGTCCCAAAGATGTCATTGCGGCACGAATAATATGGTCTGATGTAAGTTGTTCTATTTCAAGCGGCAGAGCTTCAGCTCCCGGCGCGGAAGTAGACTCCTCAAGTTGCATGTTGGGAAGTTGAGACGTAGAACGTGGGAAGTGTCTCGTGACGCTTGAGTGCGCATGAGACGATGACAAACATCCACCCTCCTCGATTATTACAGTCGAGATTGCAATTTGCGCGAGGCCTGGACGGGCTGAGAGAAGGAAGGAAGGAGAGAGTGCCCGGCTCTTTGTTGGTTATGGCTTGTAAGGCTAGGGCTACTTAGTAGACCTAACCATTGGTGAACTTATCATGTGGGTGGAAAGTTGCGCCCCACTGCATGTTTTCTTGGAGGTGTGACGCGCTGATACAATAACGTTATCCGTATGGGCTATTGTTGGGTTTGCATACCTCTAGATTTAAATCAATATGCTCGCCATGTAAAACCGTGCATACTTCTATCATTTGGTGCACCTTAAACGTATGGTGTTCCTCGCCTCTATGATACCGCCTCCCGTAATTGCATATTATCAGCATAGCATCATCTTGTGCACGCGACAACAATTCCTTTTCTTTTTGTCGAATAGATGTATGAACCTGAGGCTTGTTTTACCTTCATACACTCTATCTAGTCATGCTCTCGAAACGCCGTCCATAGAGGCTGCCGGTGAGGGTTTACGTGCCAATCCCACATCCCGAGGGCAAAAAAATTGGGGCGAGTTCGCCTTATTATCATAGAAGTAGTGCACGTAGTAAGAATATTAGTGTTGAGGAATGAATGCACTTGCTGTTGTTGCCTGCCTCCCTGCTCCGAGGGCTGGGGCTTCCGTACCTGTTTTCTTTTCTTCATTCTTTGTTGGCGGATTGCACTACTTTATTGTAACTAAAATTTGGTCATCAAATAAATTGATGAGGACATATATGTAGGACCAGACATATATATATATATATATATATAGGACCATATTGATAGGACCAGAACTTTGTCCGCCGCCACCGCATGCGCATGTGCGGCTGAGCTTGGGTCGGGAGCCCGCGAGCATGGAACTTGGTAGCGGTGAGCGTGACGCCTGCCCGCCTATTCGTGTTTGCTTTTGTCTCGGCGCTCTCCTACGCTATGGCATCGCGTGGTACCTATACATAAAGTTCTCATTTTTATCGTCCGCGGTCACTCGCCGTCGGCGGCTCGGGTGCGTTTTATTTGTACCATCGCCAGCGTGACCCTCCCGGGATATTTTATTCGTCGCTCGACCCGCCACCGGGTACAACTGCCCGTACCGTCCCTACTATTGGCATCCTCGAGATCCTTGGTCGCTACGTCGCTACCAGTGCCGCTACAGTTTTCGCCCGCGCGTGGTCATCCCCCTTCAGCAAGGCTCAAGGCATCGGCACGCGCGTCATCGCTATCATTGTACGGGTACTACAACTTCAGTACTTCTCTCAGCCCGCTAACTAAACTTCATTCTAATAATCACTACCCGTACTCGGAGCCCGCTATTTGCAAGGTCATCCTTTATTGCTTGGCGCCCCACTACTATACGGCGTTGTATGACGGAGTTTCCATCTGACTCTTGCGGTGATTGGTACACGGGTACCAAATAACTTCATTGCTCTTTTCTTGAGCATCACCATCGCGGGCTCCAAGGCTACCCACTACAAGCAACGCGAGGTTAGAGGCGCAAAGGACCGGCATCGAGGAGCCCACCACGTCGGCGGAGAATCTTCCTCCCAAGGCACGCCACAGCGCCACCTCGGGCGACTTCCGGTATAGTCCAAGCCGCATACCCCCCCCCCCCCCCCCCCCGGCCCCTTTCTTCGACCCCGCGTGCTCTACTTATTTTAGGACGCGACACACGAGTCACCCCGGATGGCCGCAGCGGCGACCCGGCCGGGACATAGTCATCGGCGTCCTCCACCGCCACCTTTAGGCCGGTCGCCCGGCGGTGGGGCCGGGTCGTGCCCTATGCCCCCCACCCCGGGTGTCCTTCGGACATCATCACCTAATGCTCACGCGCCTTCGCGTGCCTTACGACCTGGCGATACTCCGTCTCGGTTTTTATCCACCGCTCCCACAATGCGCTCCCCCGCTCCTTTGAGGTGCGTTGGATCCCTAGCGTCGTTCCCGACCCTTCAAGCGTTATGCGCCCATCTCAATTCCCCCGCGACAACGTGCACTTTCGCGCCCGACAATTGCCCAGTTGTGGATGCCGATAGCCACCTTCTCGCGCCGTGCACTTTTTGTGGACGATACTGTCGGAGCGGTGGCCTTAGTAGACACCAACATTCTTGCTCTCACGGTAATTCTACGCCCTCCCAACCGCCGGCATGCGGTGCTTCGCTTCCGCGCGGTCGGCCGTCCCCGCCGCATCCCCAGTCCTTGCCCCCCGCCGTCCAATGGTGCCTTGACCATGTGGCCATCGGTGGGGAGAACTCCAAAGCCTTCTTCGAGTCCTACCTCCTTTCTTTCCGATCTAGTACGTCCTCGAACGACGTCCCCCCTTCGGTGGTACGCCTCGTCAAGCCGGTCTTCGAGGAGCTCGTCGGTTGCGTTTTGTCTTTCCGCGGAGGGGCCAGCCAAGGGGCTTCCGCGGAAGTGGCTTGGGCGGCGTTGCTTTTATTTCCGCGCTTAGTTTTGCGCCCCATGGCTGATTTCACTTCCGCGGGGCATCTGCCCCTTGACCCGGTCGCTGATTACCGTGACAACCGCTTAGCCCATTGGGCGTCAGGAGATCTCGATACATTGTTTTCCGCCGCTCGCGCTCACGCATCCCGTACCAATGGGCGGGCATCGCCACCTACCTCACTTCCGAGGGCCGGTACCGACCCCATCTCCCCTTGGCAACCTTTTCATAACGGCGTATCGGCCAAGGTCGCCCACCGGGCGGTTAGTGTAGCTGCGGTTGGGGAGTACCGTCGTGCTATGGAGGCCCTAAGCTTCAACCCCGTTGCAAGTGGTCGCAGGGTGCACGAGGAATTATCACGGTTGCACCCACAAGACGATGACGACCTCGCGGACGTGTTGCCGGATCCCTTCTCCCTCCCTCGTATCAAACTCCGTGCTTCGGAAGTTGATATCATGAAGGTCGCTGCTAGACGCCCTCGAAAGTCTTGTCCTCACGTCGACGGTTGGAGGCTTGAAACTCTTCGCGCGTTGGGTTCCCCTTGCACTCTCACCGGTTTAGCCGAAGCCATCGTGAATGCAGAAGTTCCACAAGGCGTTGCCTCATTCCTTGCCTCTGCCACACTTATCCCGCTAGACAAGCTTGATCCCGAACAACGACGCGCACACGAGCAAGAACTTCGCGACCAAAAGGGGACGCTGCGCCCGATTGGAATTGGCTCCATTCTAGTTCGTTTTGCGAATCACGTGCTTCTCGCCGTAATTGGTGACGGAGTGTCTCAATGGTTGGCTGCTCGGCACCAATTTGGGGTCGGCGTCCGCGGCGGGGCTGAGATCGTACAATTCATGGTTCGAGCCGCGCTTGACGCTTCACCGGACTGGGCGGACATGCAAGGCGACGCATCCAACGCGTTCAACGAGTTCTTGCGGCGTCCCTTGTTTGAGGAGTTGTCAGTAAATCCCGCGCTTCGACCGCTGCTCCGCGTCGCTACTATGTTGTATGGCCGTCCATCTACCTTGTACGTTTACGACTCATCAAATGCTCACGGCCCGGCCATGCGCATCCCGAGTACCCGTGGAGTCCATCAAGGTTGCGTTCTCGGGGCCATATTCTTCGGAATGGTTGCCTCCCGGGTATACAAACAGTTGGCTGCGATTGCCCCGAACGAATCCGTTGTCTGCTGTTATTCTGATGATGGTCGCTTCCTGGGACCCTATGCGTCTCTCGTGGCTATTGGCGACGCTATGCCGGAGGCGTATGCTAGCGTTGGCCTCACAGTAACCATCCGCAAAAACTGTTTGTATTCCCCTTTGGGTGTCGGTGATGCTTTCGATAACTTACCCGACGGCCACATCATGCGGGGAGTAAATGTCTCCACGGAAGGGACGAAAGTATTGGGGGGCCAATGGGTACATCCGATTTTGCTCGAGACGTGTTCGGAACGGCCTTAACTAAGTATGAGGCCTACGGCGAACGTCTAAGGGTTCTAGCGGCTCACCGGCACACTCACACTGCGCTTCGTATCCATCAACATTGCAACCGCCGCTTCGGACACTTTGCCCGTACAGTCCCCCGAGGTCTTGGCAGGGGCGAGGGCTACGGTGACGCCGTCGTAATGTTCCTCGAGCGCGCTGACAATGCCACCCTAGATGTGGCGGCTGAGATATTGGGCCTTCCCGCAGCTAGCCTACCCCGCAACACTCGCTCCGAGATGTCTCTTTCCATACGTTTCGGAGGCATGGGGGTGGGGGATTTGGTTGCCTTGGCGGATGCTGCCCATGTCGGAGCGGCCGGTTTGGCAGTGGGCTCCGCTATTCGTTTCCTTACAGCACAAGATGCTCGCGTGCGCGGGGATTCCCGAGACGAAGTTCCAATGGAGCCGACCATGTATGGACGGCTAGCGAGTGCTATGACCACAGCGGTGTCCCGTAGGCATGGTACACCGGACGGAGACGACGGCGATAACGAACCCATGTGGTCGTTAGAACTCGCTTCGTCGTGAGCGCGCTTGGATGCTGCGTGCGGTTCTCACGCTCTTGCCGAGTCTGAACCCTTGATAACCACAGCCTTAGCGATGCTCCCCCCGCAACGTCCAACGGTGGATCGCGCCGGCTGCGTTGCCGAACCCCGATCAAACAACGAGCAAATTGCTCAGTCCCTTGATGGCCTACCCTCGCTCGTCCCTCTTTCTGCGTTTGCCACGGACATCTTTCCAAAGCTACAAGCCGACATCAGTGAGCGCGTCAACTTGCTTCACTTCGCGAAGCTCGCTCCCATGTTTTCCAACCGCGCTCGGCCGGAGTCTAGGCGTTTTCTATCTCGTCTCGGCCACGGCGCCCTTGCGTTTTTGGCTTCGGACCCGCCTACTTCGGGTCGCCTGGGCGAGCTCCGTGACAAGTTCCCTGAGCACTACGACACAGTTTTCCGCGTCGCGGTCTGTTGCATCTTCGGCCTACCCTCATCCCGCATCCTCTCTTCTCTACGCTCCCCCACTGCTTGTGCTTCTTGCCATCTCTCGGTTCAAGCTATGCGGGGTGCGTTCTCGTCGGCGGGTGTTGACATGTCGGATGATGCGTGGGCCACTGTTTTTGCGGACCATTTGGCTCGTTGCGGCGGAGATGCTTCGGTCCACACCGCTCACTCTTGGTTAGTGACGGCCCTTGCGGAAATCATCTCCGAGGTTCGTGGCGCACTGGGGGTTGGCGTCGAGGTTCTCACAGACCCCACGATGTTAGTTCAACTCCCCAACGGCAACGACGGTCTCCCCGTGGATGTGGGTGTCTTGCACTATCACGGCATCCGAGGCTCAAAACTTGCCCTTGATGCCGTGGTTTCCGGTTTGTTCGGCGTGTCTAGCCCCCCGTCACCCGAAGTCGCTCTCCGCCATGCTGAGAAGACCAAGTTCGAGAAGTACTCGGAGGGGTTGAGGAGTCGCCCCGACATCCGCTTCATTCCCTTTGCAGTCACGGAATTTGGTACTCTCTGCGGCCACGCCACGGCTTTCTTGACGGAGCTAGCCAAGCAGGCAGCCGCATCTAAAGGGATGCACGTGGGCAAGTTTTTGGCCTCCTGGCGTCGAAAGGTCTCTCTCGCCGTCCATGTTGCTCACGCGGACAACGTCTTGCGCGGTTTGTCCGCCGCTGCGGACGGCATGGAGGCCGCTTCTTCCTCGGCTGGGATGCCTTCTCCTGCCACGGCGCTCTTCACCCGCGCCATGGGCCGCAAGCGTCCCCGTGCTTCCTCGAGCGGCGCGTGAGGCGCCGCTTGTCGCCTCCACGTGTTGCATTCTCGGCGTGGCTTAAGAGTTTCCTTAGTTTAATCTGCTAGGTTTGTGCACAATGTAGTGCTTTCCTTTTGCTGTGCTTTGGATTCCGTGATCCTCTTGTCACTCTTGCCCTCTTGTTTCCCCTCCCACTTTCCTTGTCCGTGCTCATCTGGTTCTTCTTGTAAACAATATAACATATATATATGGTGTTTGCGTATACAATACGGGTACCGGATACCATAAAAAGTAGTCGTCGGCCCGGGTGCAGTCGCCGCGGCGGTTCGTCGAGTGTGTGCGTCCTCAGGTGGCGGCCGCCGACAACAGTAAGAGACAAAGGACGTCAGCGCCTCGCCAGCCAAGTAGTATTCAGTCGCGACGGACTCACTCGCCACCTGGCTTACCGTCAATAGATGCACGACACTTTCCGCCGCTGTTCTCGTCCAGGTCCCGCTCTTCCGGTGGCACTGCGGGATATTATCCGGGCGGGTGGCCGAGATGGGAAGGAAGGAGCGAGAGGCAGCGGGTGCTGAGGGCGGCATCGGCGAGGTTGAGGTCGGCTCGCGGAAGAGGCGCGAGGGCGGAGGGGTGGGGGAGGGGCCTCGAAAGAAAAAGGAAAAAAGGGAAAAGGCGGTGGTGGAATCCATGGGAGATGACGAGGAGAATTGTGCGGCCGGGGAGGAGAAAAGTAGGACGGGGAAGAAAAGCAAAGAGAGGAAGGAGAAGAAGCAGCGGCGCCCTCGTTGCGAGAGTGGCGACGATGGGGGCGGCGATGTGGCGAGCGAGGTTGAGGAGGGGGAGGGAGGAAGTGGAAAAAGAAAGGCGAAAACAAGTAAAAAGAAAATTCGAAAAGGTTCCACTGCTTCGACAGGTGTGCTGCTGAGTTGCCCATTCGCGTGTCCGTTGACGGTGCCGCGGTTAACGACTTTCTTGCGGTGGGTTGACGAGCGGCAAGAATATTGTTTTCACAGGCGAGGAAGCGAAGGGGGATGCAACGAAGAGTGCGAACGAGGGACGCGTGGTGGTTGGTTCGGGGCCTATGGAGACGTTCGACTTGGCTCCGTTCAGCGCCGAACTGCTGAAAGGGCTCAAGGCCGCCTTCCAAACACCGACGCCAATCCAGGTAGTGAGTAGTGACCGCCCGTCGAATAAACGAGCTGCGTCGTGCCGAAGGTCGAAACGGATTTGGGATTAAACACGCCGTTACGGATCATTTATTCATAGAAGAGTGTGTGGGTGAATGTCGCAGGCGCAGGCGTGGCCGATATTAATCGCTGGGGCGGATCTCGTGGCCGTCGCGAAGACGGGCTCCGGAAAGACGTTGGCGTTTTTATTGCCGGCGCTCCACGCCTACGCGGGCCCCTCCCCTTCTTGCGACGGCCCCAAGGTCCTGGTGCTGGCCCCCACGCGCGAGCTGGCGCTGCAAATCAACGGCGAGTGCGACAAGTTTGCGCCGCTGGTGGGGTCGAGCTCGGTGGCTGTCTACGGTGGGGCGGCCTGGGGGGAGCAGCTGAGCGCCCTCAAGTTCGGCGACCCCACCATCGTGGTCGCCACCCCGGGCAGGCTCTGCGACTTCCTCACCAAACGCGACCTCAACCTGGGCGGGTGAGTGCGCTCCTGCTCACACACTCAAAGCCGATGTAATCGTCAGCACCGACGGCGTAATGTGGGTACCAACGCTGTGCTCGGATGTGCTGATGAACTCTGTGTTGATCAAATATGCACAAACGGTGGAATAAACTTCGATACAACATGCTATAGGGTCATCTTACTGATTGCCCTAGGTAATGTGTTCATGACAAATAATCCGACAATGACTGTTCTCATTTGATTTTACACATAGTCTCATGTGCATAGCAGAACGGTGCTTGTATTCCAAGAGGTAAGCGCAAGATACTTTTGTGTGATGCAGCGCAATAGGTTTGTTTACGTGCGTAACAGGAGGAGTGAGCAGGCGAATGTGTATATGAGCGGATTCATAGTGAAAGGATATTTGAGGAAGAAAAGCTTTGCCACGTCGACTTGTCAAGTTCCTAAAAACTTGTCAAATTCTAACAACTTGTCAAGTTCCACTCGTTGATAACTTTTGTTGAGCGAGACTCAATCTTAGCTCAAAACCCATTGCATTGCTATTAGGCTGCAGTGAAAAGCCCGCCGCTGCTGACGATGGTAACTGGACTGCAGGGCGGCGTATGTGGTGCTGGACGAGGCGGACCGCATGCTTGACATGGGCTTCGAGCCTCAGGTGGGCGGACTGCCAGCTATCCGCCCGACTTACCAGCACTTTGCCATTCATTCATGTGTAAGTTTGAGTGTTGGTGTGCGTATGGTTATGAGGTTTTGTGTCTGTGCATGTTTGTTAGTGTTTGTGTGAGCGTGTATGTGATTTTGTGAGGGCGTGTATGAGTGCGCGTGTCAGCGTGTGTGTGTATTTCCGCGTATACATGTGTGCGTGCTTTTGTGTGTGTGTGTGTGTGTGTGTGTGTGTGTGTGTGTGTGCGCATGTGTGTGTGTGTGTGTGTGTGTGTGTGTGTGTGTGCGTGTGTGTGTGTGTGTGTGTGTGTGTGTGTGTGTGTGTGTGTGTTTCCGATGGTATGCATGTGTGTGTGGGTAAAAGTTAATTTGTGTATGTATATGTATGTATGAGTTTGTGTTCACGTGTCTTTGCGCGTGTGTTTTTGCTTGTATGTATTCTTTTGTAATTGAGTGTGTCTATGCGTGCAATTAAGCGCGCTTGTGTGTGTTGGTGTGTCTGATTGTTTATGTATATGCATTTTTGTGTGTGTGTGTGTGTGTGTGTGTGTGTGTGTGTGTGTGTGTGTGTGTGTGTGTGTGTGTGATTATTTGTACTTTCAAGTGTTTGTGTGTTTGTCTTTTTGTGCGTATATGTTTGTGCGTGTGCGCGTGCATAATTTTGACTCCTGATTCCATCCCATTACGTCCGAACCTGCAGATAAAACAGATATTCGCCGCGTTACCCGCAAAGCGTCAGACTCTTTGCTTCACCGCCACCTGGCCCAAGTCGGTGCGCAAGCTGGCGGCGACGTGGCTCCGCTCGGGGGACGACCTCAAGGTGAGTGAGTCCCTGCGCTGTCCGCCTGACGGTCGCCTGTCCAAGGGGGAGGTCTTTACTTGAGTCCCCCCCCTCTCCACCCCACACCCACTCGGCGGCAGTGTTGCGACATGGGCTGCTAAACATTGTGTCGCTGTTTCTTTCCCACCCGACCGGCAGCAAGTCTTTCTTGACACGGCCCCAGATGCAGAGCTCCAGGCGAACAAGGCCATCTCGCAGCGCTTTATCCAGGTGATAGATAACAAAACGCAACTCGCTAAAACCCCCTTCGTGCATCAGTGCACCACCACATCATAAGCGAAGGCCATGCTGTTCACCCTTATGTCACGAATTGTATGATGGAATAATTTTGACAAGTCAGCATTCCGTATAAATGGGTTTCCAAGGAGTGTCACGTTACGTACGCAGTGCGCTCTTGTTATTCAGATATCTACGCAGATCTTTGGCTATCTGAATGCCAAACAAATAGAAGCTTATTGCTTATTGCTTATTTCGTGATACCGACGATTGAAGCGTGCTGCTGCTCTTGCGTTTCCACGTTCTGTCGTCTCGGCAGGCGACCGACGACGAGAAAGACGAGAAAATGTATAATCTGCTGTGCGAGCTCGACGCCGGCTCGCGCGTGGTCGTGTTTGCCAATACGAAGCGCCGCGTGGATGCCTGCTCTCGCATATTTGCTGAGTTTGGCTCCGTCGCGATCCATGGCGACAAGGCGCAACACGAGCGCGACGCTGCGCTGGCGGCCTTCAGCAGAGGCGACGCACCGCTCATGTTTGCGACCGACGTAGCGGCGCGCGGACTCGACATCAAGGGCGTGACGCACGTCATGAACTTCGACATGGCCAGGTACGTTGTGCCCGTCGAGCACCGGGCTGTACTTCTTTCCCTCGATTACGTATCAGCGACGAGCGCCTGTCGTGTTAGCGATACATATGTGCGCCTGTTCACGGGCAGCAGCGATTTATTTATTCTTTTGATAAGTATATTCCCTGACCTGCTGAGGATGCATTGTCTTTCTGTAGATTGCCTCGACATGTTGAGATGTTCCAATCCATATGTTTGCTATATCACCCAATTGAGAGAGTCTCCCGTTTAAGCATTTTGTGAAATTGACACGCGAGAGAACGACTGAACGGGCGAACTACCAAGTGCAGCAAAGTCTGCAGAGAACTGACATGGAATTACCAAAGAATCAGAGTAAATGGAAGAATGCAAACATCGTGGACAATACATACTATAGCAAGGTTGCGGAGTTGAGCTTCAAAGTTGTCGCATAGCTTTTCCATTGGTGGCGTGATAAGAAAGACTGTCGATCTTAAAATTGTCGTCTTACGGTATCAAGGTATACATATTCGAATTCAACATGTTGTATACTAACAAAACTGAAAGCATTCGTAAGCTTGTCCGCTAGTAGCATTGGCTTCGCTCGTTATCTGGTCTGACTGCTGACCTGAGAGTGAACCGTCTACGCGTACAATGTGCAGAGACGTCGAGTCGTACGTGCACCGAATCGGCCGGACAGGTCGGGCAGGCGAGCTCGGCGAGGCGGTGACTTTCTGGAACCCGGACTACGACAAAGAGTGCACGCCGGCGCTGTGCAAGATAGCCCGCAGCGCGGGCCAGGAGGTCCCAGAATGGCTAGCGAAACACGAGAGGAGCAAGGCCACCAAGAGCTGGCGTGTGGATAAGGCGGAGGCAGCCCTGGCAGCTGCGGTTGTTCCCGCGTCTTGATTGTCGGGCCGGTGATACCGGAGGTGGTAACTTATTCGCAGGATAAACTCGTCACAGAATCCAATCGTAGCACTGCTATATCGGGCCTATGCATATGTGGCATTCAAAGGCCTACTCGTACCACGCGAATCATATGGACTAATTGATACTCGCCGCCGAACTCGAGCAGGAGGTATAGCCGCCGGGAGAGGGAAGAGACTGCGACACCGGCAGTGTGTTTTAGTCGGAGGCGGGTCGTTCACATCGAGTTGAGTCGCTATCGTGGCGAGGTCTGTAAACATCGCTGAAATAATGCGTGGTTGTGGGGCCATACAAGTTTTCAGCTCGAGTTACTCAACACGCCAAATCCGACAGAGAAAGAGGAACATGCATCGTCTGACACTTGCAGCCGTGGTATTGCTGCCAGTTAGACTACAGAAATCTCGTGAATTGAACGATACACGGGGCATTCTTATTCATAAATAAAAACTGTGGTTGCAACAATGACTGTGGTGAAACGGGATAAGCAACGCCACCTACGTCCTCCTTGTGCCGCCAATGAGGCGATATCATCACCGTGTGACACGCCATATAAATTTCCGGACCACTGAAACTCTACGAGCTACTACTATGAAAAGCCTTCCAGTCGGCTTACTGCCGCGCTCGCATTCCCGCGGGAATCGCAAAGTCGTCGTCGTCTTCTTCGTCGACCCACCGCCGCTGCTGCACGGGTTGCGGGACGGCCATGGGGTGGGGGCTCCCGGCCTGTGCGGCCGCCTCCCGTGCCACAGCAACAGACGCGGGAAGACCGCCGCTTCGTTTCTTCGCTCTTGCTTCAGCCGCTGCCGCCGCGTTCTGGGAGCGGAAGTAAACGGGTCGCTTGGCGGGCGTCACGCCGGCCTTTGCATGGCCGGGGAATGCCACCCCTTCGCCGGAATCACGCGCACATAAACATCGGAACGTTTACGTTGCAGCCACTTCATCGTTAGTCGAGGTCAGCCCAACGCACAGACAGCGCGTAAAATGCGATACGGACCATCCATCGCACTCGATACATAGCAGCGGTCGTTCTATGAGACTACAAAATTCGAAGAAACGACAGACTCTGTGCGAAAGCCGAGTCGGAAGGGATGCCAGATAGGTGGTACCTCTGATCACTGTGCGTCCAACGGGCGTGGCTGACGCTCGAAACCGTTGCGCTGTGGGCGCGCCGTTGGTGGAATTCCTGTCGAGGTGCCACAGCTGCCGCTAAGCGCTCGGGATTTCTGTCATCACCTTGCCGCTGTCGATCCAGGTCCAGGCAAAGGTAGCACGTGGTTAAAGGAACAAAATAAGGAGGACAGGCGACTCACCTGAGAGGCGTACCACATATGGCAGTGGCGGCCTCGACTACAATGGGCGCTGAGAAGGGAAGCCGTGGGGCTTCCCTTTTCGGTATCCCTTTGTTTATGCCGTTAAAGGGGGTCGCGTGCTCAAGCATCGGTGGTCGTTGGGCAACATTTCCGCTGCGTTGCAACTCGGCCTCGTACGCGGCCGCGACGACATCGAGGGCGGGCAGCAGTTCGAGTCCCTGATTCAATTCGACAGAACAAGGAGTGCCGGATGGAGACAGGGTCCTGTCGATTTAGTCGACACCTTCGTAGCGTAACACGACGGTCAGTTCCTCACGTGTCAAGCAGGTAGCGACACCACACTGCAAGGGGGTTACTAACCTGCGTTGCTGCCATCATCCCGCCTGGGGTTCCGTAATTCTCTCGTGTAGGACTTGCGCCTTCGGGGCGGGTGTGAGGAGGAAGGGTTAACCCACGACACGTCAGAAGCGCCAAAAGCCCGCGAGGGAGCGGGCCCGCCCACTCCTCCGTCGCGACCGCTTTGTCCGCCTCCTCAGCCCGGTACCACTCCCTGTAGCGACGCACCCCACAGTCACACATTGTGACCCCTCTCTCACTGGGCCTCTTTGACGATAGCGGTGAAGAACGGGCGACCTCGCAGGACAGGTATCCAAAAACATTATACAGCGATGATGGCCTATTTTTCAATACCAAACAAATTATAAAAAACAAAACAAACCGTGAAGTGCTCTTTCGAGTTACAGATATAAACAAATTGAAATATTTGCGGTGGAATGGGCGCTCGTCCAGTACCAGTACAGGTGTACAGAAATACTATTCACTGCTGCTGTCCGTCCGGATGATTATGGAATACTCAATACCAAAAAATTAAAAAGTAATTTCACGGTGTAATGCCCTTTCGAATCCTGTTATGATTGCAAATATAGCTAATTTGCCGCCGAAGGGCGGATTGTTTGAAGCACGACCGCGGCAGTGTCGCATTTCACCTGGCCATGCAGAAGCAGTCCAGGACGCCGGCCCGCGCCATGCAGCGCAACCCGCTGGGCGTCGAAAGCTCAATATGCCCGCCGTGAGTGGCGAGCAAAAATGTCTCAAAGTCGCCCAAGTCGAGCGGGAGCCAGTCTGCCACGGCGACCCGCAACTCTTCTGCTGCCGCCGCTGACTCGCCACCGCAACTTCGACCTGCACCTCGCCAATTGTCAGTGCGACATTTCCGGAAATACAGTTTAATAATTAAATCGGCGACGCGGTCGAGCGGTGTTGACTCACCGTCGACAGTAGTTCGTTGTCTCCCCGCCAAAGCCGGCGTCGCGGGAGTTGTAGCGGGTGTAGGGCTAGCGAAGCTTCGAGTCGTGCTGTCGGGAGCGGGGGAGGCTTGCGCCAGCGGCGGCAGCGTCCACTCCTCAACCGTCCACACCGCTGTTTGATCCTCCTCATTCTCACTGTACACCTCACCCGTCGAGTTGCCCCGGTCGCCGCAACAACCGAACCCCGGCCCCGACCCCCCACATTCGCCCAAACCCCGACCCTCCGGTGTCGTCCGGCAGCAGGGACTCGGAGCGGGCGATGGGAGGGTAGCGGGGCCGCTACTGCTCCGCGGCTTGTTGGCCGACTGGGGGGGCTTGGCGGGAGTGTCGAAGCGCGGAGGAGGCGCGGGCGTGACCTTGCCCTTCTTTCCATTACCCCATCGTGCCTTTGCTGCAACGGCGCCCTTTCCGCCGCTGTTATTGTTGTTTTTCAAAGGCACCGCGGGGGACGTGACGCCGGTCACAAACTGCGACAGCGTGCTCTGCACCCTCGCCGCCGTTGCGTCCGCCCAATCCTCTGTCTGAATAGGGTACGACACCCGCCCTGCCCCGCAACAGCAACGCGGCGACTCAGCAGCCGTCTTCACTCGTTTCGCTATGTGAAGATAGCGCTAGTTTATTTCTCAATGCACATACATATTTCTAATTTATATCATTACAAAGTACTAAAACAAGTATTCCTTGCGACAAGCTGTTTTTTTGCAGTTTGGGATACCCTGACATCTTCTGTCGTCACCGCGTTGGTGCAGCTTGTATGTGCGGGGGTCAAGCACCATCTAGACCAGCACCCAATAGTATGACAGGGAAGGTGGACACGAATTGCTGCAGAAAGCAGTGCGCTGGGTAAAGAAAATGTCGCGGCCGATCGAGACTGGCGCGTCATTCCTTCCACCAGACATACGAGCTCGCGTGTCACTCTCGAGCGAAGACTTTGTGAGTTGACGAGGACGCGAATGACAGCACGCGAACTCGCTTAGATAGCCGCGACACGCTAACCCAGATAGAGCACAGCTGTGGCACTTCGAAACCCAACCCACCCGTACGATAGCCACCAGCTTAAATAACAAAAAAAAAAAACAATAGCATGTCGGAACAAGATAGGCGTGACGTGTCGTAAACTGTCAGGCTTATCAAATACAAAGTACCAACGGGAAGGTGGTGGAGCGAAGATACCCTTGACGGCGCTGCCTTGTGTCGTCTCCATCCCGGGGGTTTCTGGTTTGGCGTGCGGGTTGCGCGGCGGGTCGGCCTGCAGTCGAGCGTAGAATTCCTCCAGCGAGGTCAGCGCCGCGGGGAAGCTGGGCTGCACGGCGACCACACTCTTCAGCCTGTGGACACGGAGAAAAAAGGACTGAGACGAGGAACAGGTGCGCGTAAGAGAAGGGAAGGACGCATGCCGAACAGAGGTGGGAGAGGGATGGGACCATCGGGACAGCATGTTTTGGTTCCGGGGCTGTCGGAAGCGTTCGTCGAGAAGCAACACGGCGCCGTAATCGTAGCGGTGGCGGATGCAGCGGCCGATCGCCTGGTTGAGGCACCTGCAGCACGGAACGAGCAACACAGGCGGTGGGAGTGGCGACGAAGGGGGTGAGCGGGTGAGGGAATAGAACAATCGAAAGAAATGAACAATCAAATAACAAAATAATTCTTCAAATAAAACTGCGTACAAACAATTAAACTGTGTTTATAACACGAGACACGATGAAGCGGCAAAAAAAGTTTGTTGGAAACACTTAGTGCATGCGTGTGTGTGAGAGGAAAGAGGTGGTACCTGAACGCCTGTTGGCTGTACCATAGCTCACCGCTGAGCAGCCCTTTCGTGACACAGCTGTCGTTGAAGGCCTTCTTGAGGCCCACCTGCAGCGCATCCACAGACCGGCCTTCATTTTATTGGGTATGGGACATCACTGATACATATTACCGAAAAAATGAAGGCACCAATGAGATGGCTCCCTACCTCTGAAAGATCCACACGAAGTTTAACAATCACGTTTCTAGCTCATATGAACTAACATGATATTAATTGAAGGGTTAGATATACAGTACTAAAAACACTTTTTAGCTTTTAATGTTATTTACCGAAATATTCACATCAGTAATGCATTTTGGGGGATTCCAATTCACTCCCCTTCCTCCTTCCCAAACGCAGTCACATGCGCAACAGGAGTGTTGGTGGTATACATTATCGAACGGAGGCTAATATTGCATGTGCTAGTTAAGAGTGACTTACAAATAACACATTTGACTTTTTCTACAAAAAACATAATGCCAATTCGCGCTGAATATTTATATGTCACGAGTTGCCCAAATCCCTGGCACCCCCTCTCGCGGGCGCCCACCTTTGTGTCTTTCACGTTTGGAAAGGGGATGCCCACGACCACCACCGCGCGCGCCTGCGAGTCCGCAAAGTCGATGCCCTCCGACGCCTGCAACCGCAACGCAAAGTGGAGCGCGATTATTCAAATTCAAACTTTTCTTTGAATTGGGAGATTTGAGGCAGGTAGAGAGGGAAGGCGGGGTGGAGGGTGGAGGGGGTGGAGTGGAGGGAGGGGGCACACTTTGCCTCGGCACACCGCAAACAGCAGCGCCCCTTTGCCCTTCACTGCGCGTGACGTGTACTTCTTAATGGCCGCCTCAAACTCTCGCCCTCGAGCGCGCGGTTCAGTGACCACCGCCTTCAGCTGGGCCAGCTCGCGCAGCGCCCCTGTGCCCTGCGCCCACAACATGTTTGAGAGTCAGAGCAAAAAAACGGTGTGTCAATTATTTACGACGTGTTTACGGGGTGCGCTGTCCGGTTGTTGCCTCACGGCCGCCCTTCAGTTGCCATATAGGTCTTGGAACTAGGGTTTCGAACCTGGATAATCCTCGCGACCATTCACTACACACTTGACTCATTTCACGTTGGACACCATCGCATGTGCATTGAGCGTTACGGCGAGGGCAAGAAAGAATTCGCGAGCAATTGAAATTGAAAATGTGTTTAGAGCTAATTTGATGAAATGGAGCCATTCAGACTGTTTTAGGAATATAGGAGTGTCAATGCCACGACATATGGCAACCCAAAAAAGGCGACATTTTGCGAAAGACCAACGTTAACAAATTTTGAACAGGGAAATAATTGATGACATGTTTTGTAGTGAGAAAGGGGGACAAAATTAAGCATCAATCGTTTTAATATGCAATTAAGACATTTTGTCGAAATAAGCAATATCGCGTTTAAGTCTCCAATTTGGAAATTCAGTCAATATGAATTTTAGTTTTGAGATTCTTGAATTATGTCATTTAGTTAAAATGACTCATCAAGCATGCACGTCAGCAATTAGAAATGCATCAGCTCCACTGCGACTGCCACGTCACACCGAATCGACGCACGTGGGGGCGAGTTCCCTTAATTTCGCTATGGCCGACCGAATTTGAGACGACTGCGCTTTCCTCAGTTTCCGACGCACACGGAACAACCTTCTGAGGTGCGCACTGAATCGGCTTAGCACGACGACACATCTGACTAGCTTCGGCACCCGTAGCAGGTCGTGGGCCGTCTGGAGCACTCGGTGGGAAGCCCAAAACCATGCATGAGCATTATGTATTTTCGTTTGATGCGCATCGATTCACAAAATATATTAAAGAGTAATGTATTGTTTTTTTAGTTTTCGAAACATTTATGTTAGCTGTCTTTTGCACTTCAGATTTAATGTTATTATATGATTTTTCCAGAGTGTTCTTATGCCAATGTTCGTGATCATTGGAGTTTTCGTAAAATTCGAGGAGCTTATCAAATCTTTTAGAAACCTTTATTCTGTGCCATTCGGATTACCGTTCCAATAATCGTGGAGGAAATCACAGCTGGTCCGTTATTTTGGGGGCATAAACTGAGTGTGGGGGTGGTAAGGTGGAGGGTTGATACCTTCCACCGGGTGATCAGTTTGTCCATCAAGCTGTACGACGGAAAAAACACCAGCATCCCCTCCGGCACCACTCCCGCCACGCTCAAGATGGCCTGCAAGACGGGACAGTTCATGTCGTGAGAAAAATTGCCAACTTACGGCGACTCGTCACTCAACTCGAAACGACACAAAACGACAGATCGACGACGCGCAAGATAGAGAAGCCGGGGGGGGGGGGGGGGGGGGGGGGGGGGGGGCACCTGGCCGACGGAGTCCTGAAACTGAAGCGTGTCTGCCTGACGAAAAGTCGCGGTTAGCGGTTTCCCGTCCGGTCCCACCGGAAGGACGCCCGCCCACACCTGCCGTCGAGTATCCACCACGTGCGGCGCCTCGAGCACCACCGGAAAAGGCGCGCCCAGCTCGCTCGCGAACGAGTTCATCGGCGACAGCGTGCCGCTGGTGAGCAGGAGGCTGTGCGTGGACCTCGCCGCCTCGCCGAACCCGACCGCCGGGCTGAGGGCCCACAGGCACAGCTGCACCTCCCACCCCTCGAGCGCCGCGACGCCCGGCCGCTCCTGCACCAATCGCCAGAAAACTCCCATCAAGACGAGTGTAACAGGAAATGAACAGGTTTCGCGGGCTCTTAACAGAGCATCGAAATGGCCGAATGAACAAGGACTTCGCTCTCCAACCTCGAGACTTTGCACATTTTCGCGACTCGGGTCTCTTCAATTGAGTACGCCCAGTCGGTCGCACAGGCATGCTGTATTGCTTTCAGAATCAATTACCGCATCAGCCCCTCTTTCCGTGTTCCAACATATGTTATGAAACACAATGCTGCGTTTCGTATTATTTTCTTTTAATTCAATAAAAAAATTTACAAGAGAAAGCAGCCGAGGCCACCAAGCTAAAAGAAGAAAAGAGGAAAAGACCTGAGCCCGAGGAACAGGAGGGCATGCCACAGCATCAGCACATTATTGTCCTTTAATCGTGTCGATTGGTTGGCGGCATGGCTTTATTTACATTGACTTGATGCGAGGTCGAAAATAAATATACGACAATTTGCTAACAATACCCCTTCTTCCCCTATTTGTACTCAAACGGAAGATGGCAAAGAATCGCGTTATACCCGCAACATGTAATGCTGCTTCAAAAATTAATAAGGACGATACCAAACCGACGCGGCGCTAAACATAATTGCGGCATCACAGCTTTATCAGAGCAAAGTACTAAATAGAAAAGATTTAAAACCACCAGGAAAATGCGAATGGATTACAAACAAATCAAACCGCCGTAAGTCAAAACAATTCAATTTCACTAATAATTTGATACACCCAAATTAGAAAGAGGTTTCAAGAGAATGCTGAATCCACTTAATCATATATGTTCGTCGCGTTGTGTTTGTCGTTGCCGCCATTCCAGTTCCCCCCATCCCATGCGTGACTGTTATCCTCGAGGGAATGCCGTTCAAGGCGCCCAACATCACACGCCTTAGCGAAGCGGTG
>JAPMLY010000858.1:72500-112500 GCA_026401115.1 Tetraselmis chui
ACCTTTCCATAGGCAGCAACTATAAAACTCCATGCTCATGAACGTGCCTGAATTGCTGCATAATAATGCTACGCTATTGCAACGAAATGTCCCCAGTAGCATTAGCATGATGCAGCAACGTGACGCCATAATGCAGTCGAGTGACATGCATACCTGCCCATGGATCGCCACACAAAAACGCACAAAGCCTAGCTTTACTCCCCTTAAAGAAGCTAAAGCAGTAGCAATGCGCTCTGTCATGCAAATTGGAAGGGAATGAGAGATTTTTTTACTTTTTGTTTTACAAAGAACTGTGTAATCTGAATTTTGGCGGAGCCACTAACCCCCCTCCCCCCCCCCGATGTAATGCACGACCTGTGCTTATCGCCCATGTCTACACTTACTTCTCATGTCTGAAACTTCACACCCACTCACTCCCTCGATATCCTCCTTCCTATATGAGCGATGATTGGCATTCTCTTTGTCGGGAAGGGTCGCCTCCTCGACAGTCGGAGCGCGGGGCTTCGAGCCGAGCCCGCGCAAATAGCCGCGCTCGCACATGCGCCACGCTCACTCCCGCATCCACCCCCACGTCACACCTAGCACGCCTCGGCTCCTTCGTAGTGTCTAATTATTCCTTATTTTCCTAACCGAACGGGTTTCAGTAAGATTTTGGTCGCTAGGTACCTCAGAAAGCGAGGCACCCGAGCGTAAATGCGGGACGCTGTCGTGGCGGGGAACGGCTACATGCATTTTCTTACCTCGTACACTCCCCTCGACTTCAAGCCCGCCGCAACACAGCCACATGCGACCCAAACAACTGGTCCATCCATTTCATGATACTCATGGGCGTTACCGAGCTGAGTTTCGATACACGAGAGGGTCTTACCGCCCAGCTCTAGCTCATCTTTAGGACGGTCAGCTTGTCGCCGACCTCATCGCGCACCGCTCACTCCCGACCTTTCACGTTGCTTGCACGCCCAACTCAGCACACCTGCGTACGCCTCCGACTACGCATAGATTCAAAATCCTCATGGCTACATGCTTTGAGATGCGTCGGGCTTGAGATACAGTTTGAACTGACTTTGGTCCTTGTGAGTCGGGAAGATGGATTGACAGAGAGGTAGTGCGCTTTAAGTGCGAGCAACGGCAAATATAGCCCAGGGGCTTGTTCCCTAGCAGGATCTAAGAGATAAGTAGTAATGAAAAACATTGCTTCGTACCACGCGTTTTTGTGGTACACATACCGTACCACAAATTCTCCCGAGGCACTAGTGGCCGGGTACCATACTCGTATAGCTAACGAAATCATTTTTGGTCATATTATTGGTAATATAGAGGTTTGAATTACATGGCTAGAATTACGCAGTAACAGGCGTTACCTCCGACGTTACATCTCCCCTAACGGTTCAAGCGCCCACGCGCGCACGGACAGTAAAATGTCCGCACACTATATGACGCACAAGCAGCGATTGTGTGTCCACCTTCTGCCTTTTGCGAGAGCTATCGCTCACGCAAACGGCATCGTGGCTCTTGCTAGCCACGCAAGGTGTTGATCACTGAGTCTCTTCCACGACGCACGAAAACACACTCCATGAATTCAAATGGCAGACCGCATGGTATTGCCTACCGACCTCTACCCCGTTGCGCCCGGTGACGCGCCGGAACAGCAGTCAAACCAGCTGCAATTGCTGACAAAGATTGTACAGGAGTTAGCAGCCAAGGTCGAAACTCTATCCGTCGCAGCCGCGCCAACAAAACACACTACTTCAGCCATCCCCACAGCCGATTCCGACAGAGTTGCGGGTGGACGACTCGAGCTCGACGCTCTACCAGCTGATAGTACAAACACCCCTCTAGAGTATATCGACCCTAGAGAGTGGTCAGACTTCGCGTCCCGTACGTTCGCGGAATGCCTACCCCCCTCCGGCACAACAGTCCCGTGCTTGTGGAACCCTCGACACGACGAGGCCGACAAATGTTTTACGGACAACGCGAGAATCTCCTCCCGCGACGAGTATCGACATCTGCTCTGCTATGGTGTATTTACGGCCGCCGCTAACTCGGCACTCGAAACCGCTATGGAAACGATTCGCTCGGTCACCTCTACCCCCGACGAAACAACCTACGCCTACTCACTCGTCGACGCGGCGCTACGTACACATCAAGCAGTGGCCTCAGCGGGGGAAGCGCGACTCACCTATATGAGGCGCTTCAAGGCGAAGAAGATCCTCACCGGCGAAGAACGCGTCGCGGAGCGTCTCGTCTACACACGCTGCTTCGACACAGTCGCATCCGACCGTGGAGGCAACGTCGTCGACGGACTCTTGTCAGCCATGGAGGACAAGCGACTCGAAGTCAACATCACAGCAGCTGCAAAAGCGCAAGCAGCTGCAAAATTCAAGGCCGACAAGCCTAGACCAGACAGACCGGACAAGCCGAACGACAAGCCGGACAAGCCGGACAAAACCAAGGCCAAGCCTAAAGACCGCACGGGCGGCCGCCCCCTCCCCTCTACCGACAAGGCACACAAGAAGACCGAGGCCGACAAGGGGGAATGACGGGGTGACCCGCCGCGCCGATTCATGCACACCTGATTCAAACTACATGCGTCATCGCGTGCGGCGAAACTGGCAAGCATGGAAAGATATCGGCGCGAGCGGTCAAGTCTTGAGGTGGATCCGGGAGGGCGTTACTATTCCCTTCCTAAACAACCGACCCCCACCTCCGTTCAACCAAGGCATCTCACTACTAGACGCTACCCCCGAGCAACTCACCTTCGTCGAGGCCGAACTCGCGCGCTTCGTGGAGACGGGAGCATGAGAACGCACCACATGCAGCAAATATGTATCCAGACTGTTCTTAGTCGCCAAGCCCGGCAACAATCAGTGTCAATTTATCGTCGACCTACGACACCTGAACAGCTTCTGCGTCACAAAGCGACTACGGATGGAGTCTCTGCTAGGCGTTCGCCATCTCACGCGGAAGGGCGACTACATGTTCTCCTTCGACCTCATGGACGGGTTCTATGCGCTTGGCATCGTGCCAGAGCAGCGCGACTTCCTAACTGTAAACGTGCGCGGCCAACTGTACTACCGACTAGCTGGCCTACCGATGGGCTGGTCGCTCAGCCCTTTCCACTTTTGCGCGATTTTAGACAAAGTCGTACGACACCTCCAACAACCCGACCCCGGTGGGTTTACGACACACCAAGGGAGGCCTACACAGCCCGACAGCGATAGACCGAGCAAGTGCTTCCTACGACACACGCGGTGGCGCGGGGCAAGAATCTTACCTTACGTGGACGACTTCCTCCTCTTCGCCGCCACTCGTGCGCTCGCTCTGACGCTCCGTCAGCGCGTAGACCGCCTCCTCACTAGTCTCAGCCTTCTAAGCCACCCCTCCAAAGGTTTTTGGGAGCCGACGCAATACGGCCACCACATGGGCATCGACATCGACACAACTACATGTTACTTCTTCGCCCCAGCGGAAAAGCTTCAGAAGCTCGCAAAACAAGCTTGACACCTACTGCAACGTGCAACAAGAAACAACATATGGCTCCTTGTCAAGGATCTCCAATCCTTCGCTGGTCAGGCGCAGTACCTATTTTTCTTGCTATCCCGGCGGCACGATTCTTCATGCACGAACTCCACTCCGTACCTGGCGACAAGTGGGGAGGCCGCGTCCGCCTCACCCCGCAGCTCCGTCGCGATCTACAGTGGTGGACACAAGTACCCAACCACGCAAATGGCAAGAACATACACCGCCCGGTCGAGTCAGCGTACATACACTGCGACAGTTCGGGGTATGGTTGGGGGCAGTACCGAACGGCAGACTCGAAGAGCGCGGTTTTTGGGGACCATAGGACAAAAAACAGCATATTACCTGGAAGGAAGTGAAGGCCGTCCGTCTGGCCGTCCTCAGCTTCTTGCCACATCTAGCTGGCCGCAACGTCCTCCTCCACGAAGACAACCTGGCCGTCTCCCACGTCTTGACCGGCCTTACGTCCCGCTCCCAAGAGATGATGACCGAATTACGCCGCCTGTGGTACCTGCTGGACACCAACAACATTCACATTAGGCCCATGTACATCCGTTCTGCGGCAAACACGTGGGCAAACAAGCTCAGCCGCCACCTCGACAGCGACGACTGGCAACGACTCGACCCCTATGTGTTCCACGAAATGGACACACTATTCGGCCCGAACACGATCGACCGGTTTGCTTCGGCTCTCAACACGCTACTAACCCGATACAACGCAAACTGGCTCGACCCATCGTGCGAAGCAATGGACTCCCTTCACCTCGCCGATTCGTCTTGGCGGGAAGAAAACAACTGGTGCAACCCGCCATGGCCCATGCTACCCGACCTCGCCCAAAAACTCTAGTAGAGCGGCGCAGCTGCCACGGTGGTCGCCCCCCGTTGGCAAGGAAAAGCGTGGCATCATGCCCTTACCGAATTGGCGTGTCACGAGACAGTCCTGCCAGCCCGCACTCACTTGTTCCGTCCCGGGCGGCGGCACGGACGCGGTACATTCGGCAAGCCTCACTGGCCCGTCATTGTATTTCGGATTCCCTCCCGGCCCGGTTGTACCTCCCCCGGAGCGTTGTCACTGCTACCATGACCATGTTCAACACGCGACACATCAGCCCAGCAGTCCAGGCGTACCCCACCCGACCTGCAAAAGTCCGCTACAAGGTAGAGGTGACATGCTGCAACAACCCATGAGCCGCCTCGATGCGCCCCTACATGCAACGCCTACTGAGCACTGACACCCTTGGAGCTAAAACGCTCGACTTACTGACCGCCGCTTGGGCAAAAACAACGTCCGACACGTACATCACCGCGATCAAACCGTACTTCAAGTTCTGCGAGGGGCAAGGCCTACCGCCGCTAGCCGCAACAACCGCTACCATGGCCCGCTACATCGCATGGATCGGGGACCGTGGCACCATTAAGGCAACTAGTCTACAGCCTTACCTCTCAGCAGTTAACGGCTTCTTCAAAGACCACGGCGCAAAACCAGTCGCACAAGGCGATTTGGTAGCCAAGGTCCGGCGTGGTCTCGCAGCGTCCCGAGTTTCCCTCCAGCCCAGCCGCACACGCATGTACCTGCCAGCCCGGATTATTGTATCGTCGCTACGCATGGCCAAGGACCTCCGCACACAACTGACACACACGTGGACTCATGCTCAAACGGACCTCATTCTGTTGTTCAAAGAGTGTCTAGCGACGGTGCTCATGTCCACATTTTTTTGTCGCGGGGGAGTTGAGTGCCGGTCCGGAGACATGTTGTGTACTCCAACCGGTGGAATCCTCCCCTACCACGGAATGAGAAAAGGTCAACGGGGTACTTCCACGGAGCGAAAACTCATATGTGAACTACCGGACTCGGCGCACCTTGACATCGCGGAACTACAAAAGTACTTCGACGCTGGACGTACCAAGTTCTCCGCCGGGAAGATACCGGACAGACGATGGGCCACAAGTCTACACGAACCTACGACAACATGGACCGCGGACACCCTGCAACATGGCTAGAACGGGTACTGCGTGCAGTCCACGAACACCCTCCGGAAGGTTTCGCGTGGACTTCGCACTCCTTACGCAAGGGTGCAGCTACTGCAACGTACATTATCGGTACACCGATGGAGAAGATCAAGTTCTTCGGCGGTTGGGCGCGAGAATCGGACGTAGTCCTCGACTAAATCGACCCAACAGTACTCCCGGGCCCGGGAGCTTGGCAACCATTTGGTTGGATGACCCCTGGCGGCGCCCCACCCAACGTTACACGCCAGTCGGCGACAGATGGCATAAGTGAGCCCCAACACAGCTTAAATGGTCATATAGGTAAAATAGAGGTTTGAATTACATGGCTAGAATTACGCAGTAATAGGCGTTACCTCCGACGTTACATCTCCCCTAACGGTTCAAGCGCCCACGCGCGTACGGACTGTAAAATGTCCGCACACTATATGACGCACAAGCAGCGATTGTGTGTCCACCTTCTGCCTTTTGCGAGAGCTATCGCTCACGCAAACCCACCCACCCGATTCCCTCTCACATTGCGTGTAGGGTGGCCCACACACACACACACACACACACACACACACACACACACACACACACACACACACACACACACACACACACACACACACACACACACACACACACACACACACACACAGTCTATGTATCTTTTTAATGAAACGCACACATAGACACAATGTGTTTGTCTCTACATTTTCGGAATCATCTGTTTAATTCTACTTTACCCATCGTAGCAATGCGGTTAAGTGGAGACGAATCCACATCCCAATCCCAAAAAGTGTACGAAACTCCATCCACCTGTTTTTTTCAAACCATGATATCGAATCAAATCGAGTTGACGATACGGGGATACGCGGACAAACCGACACATAGAACGACAGACTGACGTTTACTAGCAAGTAATTGTGATAGAATGTGCGTTTGCACATTGATATACCATGTAATTGGCGCCTACATCTCGTATTTGTTTTTTTAATTTAAGTAACGGTACGGCAAGTTGTCGATTTCTACAATGTATTCCTTGACGTGCTGAAAATAAGGGAAAGGACGTATAGACCAATCGAGTGACAACATGACGGGACAAGAAAACATGGCACGACACTTTGAAACGGTGACGATGACAAAACGGTGAACGCATCATAAGCGTTAAATAGCAAGGACCTAGCCAGTAAAAGCAACACAAGCGTGCTTAGCTCCACGCGATGGAAAAAACCATGATAACGGTGTGTAGAAAAGCCGGGCGGGACATGGCCGGGGAAAAATGTAAGTGGGTGACATGGGCGCTAGCTGTTTCTATCTGCCTGTCTCGGTCCCTCCCTCTTGCCGTCGATGTGACGGGGCACCTCGACAAAGAAGAAAGTCGCGACGGGAGGAGCGGCAACAACCTATGGACGGGCGGGGGTTACACAATGGGACGGCGGGATCGACATGTAAGCACGTGAGGAGGTTTTTGTCCGCTAGCCCTCCCCCTCCTATCTCCGGCAAGACCGAAGTCTTGTGGGAGCTAGACTAGGCTGGCCCGTCGCCCCTCTCAACCGCCGATCGGCCTAGGCCGGTCGGCAGTCTCGGCACCCCGATTCAGCGGGAGCGGGCTGCGCATCGTGAAGGTCGAGCATCCGTTTTATTTTTCATTGCTCAACGAGTGGATTAACTATGGATATGTTGTCTTGATTGCATATTTTCTTTTACAATTGAAGAGGGGGTGCTGTGGCAATTACTACGGTTCATTAACGTTTGTGACTCTCGAAGAACGTCGGCACACACACACACACATGGAAGAGAGGTATTTCGATAGGTGTACATGGTCAGAGAGAACCCGCCCCGATCGTTCTCGTAAGTGTCCTAAATGGCATAGTATTTTATGCCCGTTACACAAAAGTCGGTCTAGTTGCCCAGCGTATTGTTGTACGCTACTACGATTTTAATTACAATTTCCTCGCGATGGTGGAAATAATACGGCGCGTTAAGTTAAACGAAAGAAAGTGCCTATCAAGCAGGCCGTGAGGAATTTGCCGAAGACTCGCGCGACTCGTGGCGCCGATACAGGAAGCCGCGGCCGTTGAATACGCCCCATCACAAAAAGAAGCGGTAGGCTTGACATTAACAGCTTCATCTACGCTAAAATACCATGTTGTCTATAAATGAAGAACTGACTATTTCTTACAATATGCACCGACGAACGGGACATGTTGTTGTCTCTCGGCCGCCATGCACAAAACCATCTACTTGGACGAATTACATGTAGGGCTGGACCGGGTACTCTTCCACCACGTACACCTAACAGCACAACGAACTATCCTCAAATTTGCGCCGTTGTTCGTTCCTCAAGGGTTATATAATTGTAATGAATCCGGATTTAATGAAACAGCCCCCCCCCCCCCCCCCCCCCCCCCCCCTGAAGCCGTAACGATATACACCACCTTTAAAAATAAAAAGCATATCAATATCCAACCCCACTTGTCTGAAATCCAGAAAATTCTAATCTCGCAAGTCTCCACGATGTGGGGCGTGCTCCCGCCACTTGGAGGTGCTTGATTGTCAACCAATGTAGCCAGCGTGTGCGTGCCGAAACGGCACAACTTAAACTATGCTCTTGTGTTACTCCGGTCGTGCCGGAGCTTGGGGGAACAGACAACCAAGAAAACCTCTCCCATGTAGTGGATAGCCCCGATCCGATTTGAACTCCTCGTCCGATGCACGTGTTACTCAAGCCGACACAGCGTTCCACCTAGAATAGGCTTCCTTTCCCATCCGGGGGCTGGCAAGGAAAGGAAGCCCCTAGCTTCATACCGTATTGAGTTGTCCCGCTGGTCTTGGCGCTAGATTTTCTCACATTCCCGGTCCTCTTGACCTCCTCCGCAAGTTTTCCAACACCTATTATGTGATCGCGCTGAATCCGCCCGTACCCTCACCTAGTGGATTGCGCGGCCACGGGGTCGCCTTATTGAGATGATTGCCGTCGCAATACCTTTTGTAACACCGCCTGGGGTACTCTTGTCGATGGTTGGGTACCGACTAGGGGAGGGGCTTGTCAAATAGAAGGATCGAGTCGCCGTCCTAAAAAATATCGGATAAGAAAATTTTGTCTGAGACCCTCTGTGCCTGGTTTTCCGGCGGCGGGCGATCCTGAGGACCTCCACCGCTAGACCATGCCGCTCCTCCGGTTGCGGCTTTGCTCCGGCCTGATCGTGCTTCGCTTCCATGGGAGTCCCGATATCCTCATGGGTGGTCTAGCTAGCGTCCTTCCCATGTCCTCCGTACCGGTTGTCTGCCGGCAGCTCTAATGCACGTCTTCTATCGCAGATACGTCCGAGCCCTCTTCACCGCCCAAAAATCTGAGATACATGTCCCGCTCCTTGAACAATAACGTTTCGAGGGGTTTCTAGTATTGAAAAGAAATATCGAACGTCCCGAGTGGGAGATCTTGGCGATGGTGTAGAAACCTCATTTTCAAAAGCCCTCCGTATTGGAGCTTCCCGACAGCTGTTGATCGCGCAAATCGCCTATCGAAACCTCTCTCAGCGCCCTATACTACTAAGCCCGGCACGGCTACGGGGTTACGAGAGCCCACCACGGGGATGTGGAGGTGTGTGCCGGCGGGCCTACGAGCGCACCCTCCTCCTCGGCCACTGTCGTTGCGCCGCCGGCGGGAGCCTACTGACTATGATAATAAGTGAAAGGCGATGCTTTAATGAAGTGTCTTATAAACCTAAAGACAACAAAACTTATATTAAATTGCTCGCAGTTTATTAGAAACGTTGGGCGGGGGAAAAAGGGCATTACCCGCACGACTACGCACCTTGTGCATAATAATAGCGTGCGTAAACACCTCCTCGGGGTCGGCAATGGTAACCCTATATCCGTACAAGGCTTGACACGGCTCTGCGGCGCAAAGCTCGGCATGGCTTAAAGGAGCTTCGCGGGGTGGGCTCTTCCATATCCGAAGAGTACGAAGCGGGGAGTTGATACAACCGTACCTGATTATGGTTATAGGGAGGCGTGGAGGCCGGTGACGGGCATTCAACAAGCAGCGTCAACGAAGGCTCGCACCTCACGTTGCCTAGTGGGGGTCGCAAAGTACTTCGCAGCCCCCCGGGTGGATGGAATACTAGGGTTGTACACGCTCCTCCCGTCGCGACTTTCCTCCGAGTTGAGGTCCCCTGTCACTTCGAAGCTCGTTGGGGAACCGAGACAGAGATACATAAAAACATAACGCTCCTACCGCCGCGCTGAAAAGTTTTCATGGCCATTTCCCCGTTTTTAAGTCTAATACTTGGGTACCTGAGTTGAAAACAGCAAGCGACCGTACCCTTTGTCCACCGTTCGCGCGTCAATCGAGCACCCTTGTTTTGAGTGCCAACCTCCGCGCTTACCCGGGCTCGCACTCTCTTATATCGGGTGTGCGTGGCGATAGTAGGTAGCGGCAGGGTGGGGCATGGTCACCCTTGCCGGATCCATAAGGCCGCGGGGGTAAGGAGATTATGCAAAACCCTCCGTACATGGTTTTCCGGAGGCGGGTAATCATTAGGATCGCCGCCGCCACACCTCGCCGCTCCTCCCGCCACGATTGTCCTCCTCGATGTTGGTGTCGTGCTGCCCCTTTTCGGCCGGCTCGACGTCATCATGCTAGTCAACGTTGAGGGAGCGCCACACCCTAGCGCTGCCTCCCCGCATTCCGCCGCCAGCTCCAACACATGCATCCCACCGCTTATCCGTCCATACCCTCCTCGCCTCCGCACACTTATGAAGATACATGCCCCATTCCCCCAAATGGGACGGCATCTTAGTAGTACTTGGTCTTTAAAAAACAGATCGGACGAACTGAGTGGGAGATCTTGCCGCCGGTAGCGTACACAAATTCTATTTCAAAAAGCCCTCCGTACAAGGCTTTCCTGACAAATCTTGATCGCGTGGATCGCATTGCAGACCCTCTTAGCATGTGCCAAGCCTAGCACGACTACGGTGTTTCCAGCGCCCACCACGGGGAGGTTAGGGGATGCCGACGGGCATGCGAGCGCACCCCCCTCCGGGGCGCCGACATATACGATATATATTTCCCCCCTACTGCCCGAACGATGAGCTCCCGATGGGATCCACTCATTACTATGTCGCAAGGCCAAGACGCGGAGGTGCCATCACATGGAATCGAACCCGCACTTCCGTGTCCGGAGTCGTACGTTGCATCCAAGTAGCACGCCTAAAGTCGGAACCCAATGGGGACATATGATAAACATATACTCCCGTACTGCCCAATAGCATACAGCTACACCAACTCACCGACTCACCGCCGCGAATGTTGCGAATTTGAACATGACTTTAATCTTATATTTCAAACTTTTCACATGTCCCGTCTCTTGTTTCTATTGTCATACACAGCGATTCGACGGGTTTAGGATCTTGGTGCCGAATGAAGAGACGCACAAAAACTGGGTTGGAAGCACCATGAGTGGAAAACGGGTATCGAATTTGTACGGCGCACCGGTCATGTGTACGGATTTGAAATCGGCACCGAGGACAGTGACTTGAAATTCCGCCTCTCCCGTAAGGAGGATTTAGGTGTATTGGAACAGTTTAGCATTGTCTAGTACATGAAATGCCCATTATTAATCCAAATCGAGATTTTCTTGGCCAGGCAGAAAGCTACAGACCAGGGCTTTCCAGGGATATATTATTTGCAACACAATTATGTGTTTTGAGTGCGCTGGGTCCGGTCAAAGAGTGGAGGGTAGGGTGATTAAAAAAACAGGCGACTACATGAATTTGGAACAGTCTCCACTGTATCTCCAAGGGCCCGATATCACTAGCCCGGGCTTGACATCCGCCACCATGCACGTCACCACCCGGCAGACAGTGGTGCTATCGGCCGGCAACAGCGAAGTCTACGGACATGAGGCAGTCAAACAAGGTGAGATACGTCTACTAGCGGTGCGGCAGCAGGCCCGTGAGCCGCTACGCGGTTCGTTGTTGCGGCTGATTGCTTACGCTCTCTCTAACGCTTTCACGATTACCGCCCTCGCAGCGGCACACAACGCATCCGCAGCTGCCTCGACCGATAAGTTGCAAGCCGCTTGAACGTCTCCCTTCCCTGTTTCGTATTTTGTCTCTAGGTTCGTCAGCGCCACGGCGCTAGGGTCGCGACGATCTTGCTTGCTTGCGACTTCCTCCTCGTCAACCTCCTCCACCTCGGAATCTTCGTCCTCAAGTGCCACTACTGCCGCTGCTTCTCGCAGCTATTGAAGGTTCGCTTCCTTCACTCGCAGGTTGGAACGCCTCCGGGAGATGACGAGGAGTTCCCCTCGAGCCTCCTTTATGGCTTGGATGGCGAGCTGCTAGGCCTTTTGCGCTGCTGCTGCTGCCTTCTCAACAACAGCAGCTTCAGCAACGGCGCTCTTCTTGTTACCATAAGGTAGGGCTTCTTTTGCCTTTCTTGCAGCTTTGTTTCCCTTCTCCACTGCCTTCTCGGTGTCATGTTGTGCGCCCTCCTTCTCGCTTAGGTTGTACACCTGATATCTTACCTGCAAACACACACACACACACACACACACACACACACACACACACACACACACACACACACACACACACACACACACACACGCACGCACACACACACACACACACACACACACACACACACACACACACACGCACGCACACACGCACACACACACACACACACACACACACACACACACACACACACACACACACACACACACACACACACACACACACACATACGGAGCATAGCATATTTGCATTTGCAGGAAGTGTTTTAGGTAGGCATTTGCATGCATATAGCAACCACGCACAACGCACCTGCTCATAATCCACTGATAGATAACCATTAGTGCTGCAAACTGATGTATACATAGCCATGTAAGTAGTATATGAATATTTCCCACTTTTTGTCTCACCTGTGCATGGTTTAGGCACATCCCCTCCTCTGCATTATTGAAGATAGTGTCCATAATGGTCTTCTCGTCATCACGGCTCAGCAAAGGGACTCCACCGGCACGTTTGCCTATCTCAAAGTAGCCAGGCTGTGCATAGTATCTCGCTAGTGTCACATGAAACACCCCCCACTCCTTAGCAACCTGCCGTACACTCTTGCACTCAGACCTGCTTTTGGATGCCGCGGTATTTAAAGCATACTGCCCCGCCAGTTCATGTAGCGCCCCATCCATATCTTGAGAGCTCCACAGCTTGTAGGCACGCGGCAACGTCCCCTTTCTCGGCAGCACCTTCCTCGCCGGACTCCATCCTTTCCCCATTCTCTTCATACTAAGGACGACAACGACGAGTAAGAATAGGGAGAACAATAGGGACCCGCATAGGGGGTCGAGGCCGAGAGCATAGGCCGTCCTCGACCGAAAGGGCGCTAAACGCCGCGCCATCGCCGCGCCGACACCCCGTCCCAATGACCCGATGCACCTCACCACTTGCACAAACAAGCTTCCTTACTATTAGAGCGGCGATAGCTGTGGATTATAGCTAGTCGGCGCCCCTTTCTGACGCAAAGTTGCTGCGCCAGAAAGATTCTGCGTGGTTCGGAAGGCGATTTTGTACACGCATCGCCCATCTGTCCCGAGGCGTCCTGACCCGTTTGAAATCGGATTAAGCCGGTTAATGGCTCTCCGAACATCCTGAAAACTGTAGCTTTCTCGTGGTATATTCAGAATTTGAATTTGATGTTTTTACAAAAAGTTATAGCTGTTTTTCTAAGATTTTGTTCCAAGTTCTTGGTGTTCCAAATTAGTCGCAATTCTCCTTAGTCCGTAGACGACTTTCTACCCAAGTGGTTTGCGCGAAGGCATGACCTTGAAGCTCGCAAGTTAGCCATGAAATTGAAATACAAAAATAATCAAGTCGCTAATCTCTACGATTCGAGGCATGCTCCCGCCGGTCGATGGCGCTGATGAGTCAAATTGGTCAGCATGTGCATATGCGTCGAGTCCGGCCTGCATGACCTCCGCTCCCGTGCGACTCCGATTGTGCCGGAGCTTGGTGGTGGGGGGGGGGCAGGAAAAAAACCCTCGCTCATGTCGTCAACAAGTCCCGATCTCGATCCACGCACGCGCCCTTCCCCAACGCAACTTCCCGCACTTCCACCTCTTGCTCCAACGTCCGACTTCGACCGCAGATCCTTCCGAACCCTCCTTCCTCGAGTCCTCGCCACCAGCAACCCATGAGATATAAGTCCCACTTCCTGAAGAAGCGAGTATTCGAGGGATATCTTGTCTTGGAAAGAAATATCCGACGGGCTGAGTTGGAGATCTTGGCGCTGGAGAACAAATGTCATTTTTAGTCCAGAGCCCTTCGTGCCGGGGCTTCCCGAAAGCTACTGCGTGCGCTATTGCACTCGACCACATCGCCGATAGCACCATCAAAGTCTCTAATATGCGGAGAAGCCGGTGTTACGACGATGTACACGGTAGCGCATGCCGACTTGTGTCCTCCGCACTGTATATATATGAAACGATTTTTGTTGTGTTTCAGTATGAGAGTATCTAGCTCTCGCAATTTCTTTTCTCAACCGCCCTTCGCCGAGTTTGGGTAGTCTGAGATTAAAGTTCTGGATAATTCAGAAACCACACTATTATTAAAAACGAGGAAGTGTACCATACTACTCTCCTCCCAAAAAGTGCGGACAGTGTATCATACCTTGGCATGTGAATGTTTCAGTTGTTATGATTCGACTAGGGTGATATAATCGTGTGCATGGCGGCGTGCACGTTACTTGGGGTCCAATGACGGATTGCACAGTATTAAAAGAAGGCGGGGGGGGGGGGGGGGGAGGTGCAGATAAAGCATTAGCAACGCGACGCGGCGGCGGTGGTACTGCACAGACATCCCATCGAAAATTACTCAGCTTCAAATGGTTGTGTCATGGCATGTACTGAAGGTGTAACTATTCGGGGTTCTGCTACTGCGCCTCGGCGAATGAAGGGTGCTCGTGTTTCATCAATTGTGCACGGCCTATCAGCAATTACCCTTGTAGCCTTAACCCCACGTTATTACCATCCCAGAACAAAGATTCGCGCAACATGCATCAGGAACAGAGGCACGTCAAACTCCGAGAGTTGTTGGCCAAGTATACCCGCTTGTGGCGAACCATGTAGCTTCTCTATGAAGTGTGCCGTCACCAGCGTAAGCACAGCTTAAAACAGTGCCAATAGTCTGATATTAGCATTGGCATGTATGAAACACCTCTTTTGACCTTTGCATGAGGGTAAACAAGTAAGATTATATTTGCTATTACAGATATGGCAATGTATTTCCAATGGCGCGCCGTGTGCAAGTGTGGGCCTCCTCTGGATTGCTGGGGCAGAGGAGGACCGCTTCCCGGCCAAGCAGCAGCAAAGCCAAGTAAATATGGTGAAACTCAAGAGCATTCGATGCTGTTGAAGGGGAAGGGGGGGGGGGTCGTAGTTTGTGAGGTGGTGGGCGAGCTACGTATGCGCCGACCGGGAAGTTCCAGGTGTCATGCGGAGATTAAGAAGCTGCTGTCGTCGTCGTTCAGCTTCACAGCCGGCCTGAGGATAGGCAGCGAGGTGCGCGTGCGGGGAAAGGTGGGGGTGCTGCAGTTGGGGTTGTTGTGCCACTTCAGCATGTCCACCACGGGGTTGCAGAGCCCTTGGCATGTGGGTATGGGGTACGAGCCGATGGTGAGCGGCATGCAGCTGCGGGTGCACAGCCGCCGGTCATCGTACTCCTTCACATTGAACAGCAACATCCAACCTCCGATGGTCAAGTCTGCACCGACAGCACCACACCCATGCAAAGGTCAGCCGCGCTCTTTGGTTTACGCATCCGAAAAAGCACGTCAAATAGAAGAACAGGAAGTTATATAGTGAATTAGGAGGTAAACATATGGTTATTGTGCAGGTTTCAGGAACAGCCGCGGCTGCGATGCTCTCACCCTCATTCATAAAATGGCGCAGCATGTCAGGCTCGTGGCTGGCGAGGATGCCAGCTGCACGGCCTGACAATATGTACATGGGCCCAAACGCATGCGAAAAGTAGTTCCCGTCCCCAAGGCGTTCCTGTGATGACCGGTTCCCACTGCGTGAGACCAAATGTGCAGCGCGAGGCGGGAGCTGCCCTGTGGATGAGGGCTGAAGGGAAAGGAGGGAAGGAAAGAGCGCGGTACCCACGTGCTGCGGCTCATACCACTTCAGGTGTGGGTCCTTCACGATGTTCCCGCGCTTCATGCAACCAATGTAGTCCAACTGCCGTTGCTTATACTGACTGATGGCTGCCATCAAGCGGTCTGGCCTATTGAGACGGCAACCAACAAGGACTCACCGCAGCACTCGCTCCTTCACACGCTTCGTGAATTTCCCAAAGTCGCATGCTCTACTGCTCTTTCTGCTCATCCCTTATGGGCAAAAGGGGGAGGCAGAAGTGGGGAGGGAGGGTCTCACCTGACATACACGTCGTCGTCGACCTTGACTATATATTCCACATCGTATTGCTCATACACCGTGACGAAGAAGCTCTGAGACTTCCACGAGAGCTTTACGTAGCTCTCCTCAACACCCAGCCGCAGCATAGGCCCGTGAGCAGCAATCTCACGCTGCAACCGCGCCTCCAGCGTCTGGTTGGACGTCTGACCAATGACAAAGCGCATGGCGTACCCGTGCTGAGCCTGAACTCTGCAGAAGGCACACATCTTCAGCACGACAGAACTTTCGCAAGCCAAGCATTCGCAACAGCTGCAAATTTATCACCCCCTTGCCCCACCTTTCCATCTCCGTCTCGTTCGCCGGGAACCACGTCCGTCGCAGCACATCCCTGCGCATTTCGTAGTTATATTTGCTGGGAATGGCTGCTGATCTCCAATTGCTGCTGAACCCAGTCTGACCCATCACATTCAACACGGCGATGCCTCAGTTCAAACAAATCATGGTTTGCCTGCGTGTGGCACAAAGCAGAGTGATTATTGCCCCAGCAGCGGGTATCTTACCTGCACGCCAATGAAGGCTGTGACCTTTACTTTCCCTGCACCTCCATCGCTGCTGAGTGCCGCTCTTCCCTCTGCCCCGCCCAGCCTCACAGCGCCTGACTGCGCCGTTCCCGTCTTTGGGCTACCCACAGATACAGCCACCCGCGTGTCACGGTTGCTACTACTGCTGCTGACGCTGCCTAGAGATGTGAGCTGCCCCACCTCCTCTTCACCGCGGCTGCTGCTCAAGCTGCTGGTGAGCCATAGCGAGGAGACCCCCCAGGCCGCTAGCACCAACAGCAACAGCGCCGCGTTGACCTGCATAGCCGAAACCCCGCCGACTTCCCCCCCCCCCCCTCCCCCCCCCCTGCTTAACGGGCTCGCCACTCGCGTCGCTGTGCCTGGGTGCTCTCACTGTCTGAACTTATTTTGTAGCCGGACTGGCCGTGCGGACTCGTCGCCGGGCCGTCGCTCCGTCAGCACCGCCGAGTCGCTCCTCGACAACGAACGCCGAGTGGGGCGCAAAAAAATACGACCCTCCAGGTGGGGTGCCCCCCGTAGCGACGGCGAGCCTCGTGGCAGGTTCTACCCGGGCCGGGCTGCAGGGAGAGGTTGGCCTCAGCTGCACCGGCTGGGCGGCGATGTCGTTGCGGCGGAGCTGTAACGAAGGCGGAACGACAATCGGCGGCGTCTCGCGAACCGTCGGGTGAAGGAAGCTACAATACCTGTACTGTCGATTGTGTACAATGAATTCCCAATATCATCGAAACCTGCTGAAAGGATGCTGAAGGCGGAAGCCGTTTCTCGTTCGCTCATGAAAACATGGAATTTAAGATAAATGTCGTCCGCGGTTTTAATTGACCGAAGACGTACCATATCAATAATTTATAAAATTATTGGCAACTATAAATATTATGCTGCTATATAATGCTGCTACCTAGGCATTACAATAAATAAACCAATACTATAAATAAATATAATCGTAGAATAGATGTGGCCAGGCAGGACAAAGATCATACGGCAGGCCAAGAACGGCGCATCCAGCACGCCTCGCCCCCGCCCCTGCCAGCTCAGAGCGGTTTCCGTGGATGGCTTCGGATGTTAGCAACTCGCCTCGGAACATCTTCAGCGTCGGCAGGCTGTAGCAGCGGAGGGGATGCAGTACTGGCGGCAAGCCACGCACGGGGGCAGTATGGCGCACCAAGACCTTCCATCGGCGGGGGGCCAGGGCGGAGGCGGGGGCGGAGTGGGGACGCCGAATACTCCTGCCGGCCCGCGTACGAGTACGAGCGAGCCGGAGTCGTCGCTTCTGCTGTCGCCATACGAGACAGGCGCCAACGATGCGTCACCTGTTGCTGGCACCGAGCATGGCATGGGAGGAGCGAATACTGTGTTTTCTGACCTAAGGTGGGGCAGCCCAAACTGCGCACGATGCAGGGGCGACTGAACAACCCCGAGTCGCTGACTGCTTTTGAACACGTTTGACCGGTCAACGCTGCGAAATAGCGCCACTGCCCTAAAAATAACCCTTACCCTTCCCTCAACTGTCGATTCTCTCCCTTCTAACAACGCCCATTGGCTGTTTTGCGCGCAGCTCTCTTTCACAGACACCCATCAGCTCCTACAGCGCCACGCCCCAGGCGAGTCCACCCTTTGCAACCGCTGTTATTTGAAAAGTTACAAAGAAATTAGCATGTGCTAATTGTGATTCATAACATTTAATTCTTCCTCTGCGCTGATGGGTTGCATGACGGGTGGGGTACAGGTGATCAACCTGGTGCCCATGGGTGGACAGGGCGCGTACATGGTGGCGGGTCACAGTGGCCTGGCAGGCACGGCGGGCACGACGCCAGGGGGGTCCAGCATGACGACGGGTATGACGGGTGGCGAGCAGGGCAGCAGCACGCAGGTGCTCCGCCTGCGAACCGCCCTGAACGAGAAAGACATGGAGCTGATTGAGCTGAGGGAGCAGCACATGCGTGTGGTGGTGCGGCCCCGAGGTACCTTCGCTATAAGTTACACCCATATTGTTTTTTATTGGATCATGATGGAGTTTTGTGCGTGCGTGTGTGTGTGTGGTGGGCAGGCAACGCACCAGGAGGCGAGGAGGAATTACGAGACGGCGCTTGAAAGCAAAGATCGAGCAATTGGGCAGCTGGAGGAGGCGCTAAATAGTCGCGTTCGCGCGGCGGAGCAGCTGGCAGTGCATCAGCATGCAGAGGCGGCGCAGCAGGGGCGCTTCGCAGCAGACAAGGTTCCTCAACTCCCCCACCTGCACACACCACTCCAGCACCTCACACACACGCACACACACACACACACACACACACACACACACACACACACACACACACATAAACACACACACACACACACCCACATAAACACACACACCATACACACAATCATTCCCCGAAATAGAATACCCAGTCATACACCCACACACACTACTTCACCACCCAAACACACACACACACACACACACACACACACAACCAGACAGCCAAACACACACACACACACACACCAGCCAAGCCTACAGGGGGAGGAGGCTGAGGGGTGTCGGTAGTGCTACTTATTTGTTTCAAGCTAATGGGTGGAGGGTGAAGAGAAGGTAGGGCGGCATCCTTAACGTCAGTAGCTCTCCTATCCTGACAAGGGCTAGGACGATATCAAGGAGAGAATCGGGAGCGCGTGGTTGAGGGGGGGGATCGGGGTTGGGGTTTGTCAGCGGATTGGAACGGTGTTGGGCTGGCAAGAATGCGTCCGTGTTAGAATCAAAGACGAGATATTGTTCAATTTATTCGACTTTCTGCTTTTCTGGGAGCGTATCGTTGGGTGGGAGTGAAGCGCGTGTGGTTTGCCTGGGTTGGAGGTGGCGGCGCTGGAGGCGGAGCGGAGAGAGACGGCGAAGCGAATGGAGGAGCTGCAGTCTGCGGTGAGTGAGGCGGCGGAGCGCGCGGCGGCTGCGGAGGCGGCGCTGTCTTCGGCGCAACATGCGACGGCGGCGGCGGAGGCAGAGGCGGCGATGCAGGAGGAGCGCGCGGAGCAGGCGACAGCGCGCGCGGAGCGGCTGGAGGAGTCGCTGGGCGCGGCGGGAGGAGAGGCGGAGCGGCTGCGGAGTGGGGCGAGTGCAGAGCACAGTCACTCGGAGCGACTGGCGGCGGAGGTGGAGCGCCTGCAGCGCGAGGCCTCAGAGTCCAGTCGCGCGTGGCGGCAGCGCGAGGCGCACCTCGAAGGTCATCGCCTGTGACCCTGCATAATCGTGATGCATGTGGTGGGGTGGTGACGCTTCATGCGGCGTTTATGATGGTGTCCATGTTATGAAGGGCGAAACAAATCGGGATGGAATCAATTTAGGGCGGTTTGGTTTAGTTCCATCAGTTTTTGTTAGTACTGCTGAATTTGCTCTTCACCGACAGCTGCATAAATGTAAAAACAATGTATACTCAGAGAGATGTTTTATGTTGTGTTGTAATCAGTCTGGGTATCGATTTTATTCATTTGTTTCTTTTACATGAGCAGTTTTTGGAGTACTGCTTTGTTTTGGGGGTAGACGACCCCAGTGCCTTGCTCTTTTCAGTCTCCGTTTTTGTATTTATGGCTGTCCACCTTGAATGTCACTCCGCTGTTATCACTTTGGATAGGAAGCGCAGCATTCTGCATATCATTGAATCCCAACATTTATTAAGATAGTTATGAACATTACACTTCCTGGGGAGAAATGTGAGCCTGTGAGATGGATTTGTGTGGCGCTGGTTTTGGGATCACCTTCCTTTTTGATTCGAGCTCTGCCGGCCTAAGCTTCAAAACAAAACATCCATGAAATTGTTGACAATTGAAGAGTGTTTCTCATTGACGGCCACCGTTTCCAATTCGCTGTCCTTATCTCGACTGCATTTATTTATTCTTCATTCTGAATGAAAGTAGTGATGACTGTTATCCAGTCAACATGTTATGTGAGGTAGCCACTGAATATTTTGTTCATTCAGAGAGCGAAGGCTGTGTATTATTGTTTGTGGTATGATGCGTAGTTGGCTTCGATATGGCCTTTTTAATTGTGTCAACCCCTTTCTTATTTTTCTTTGAATCTCGTTTCCGAGGGGCGGGGCTGAGGTGGGTGGGTTTGCGGTGGGGGGGGTCTGCAGGCGTGGCGGGGGAGCTGGAGCGGCGTTTGCAGCGATTGGCGGGGGAGCTGGAAGATGCGCGGGCCACGGGGGAGCGGTCGCGCGTGCGACTTGCCGGGCTGGAGAAGATTCAGGCCGAGCTGTGGGATAAGGACACGCAAGTTGTGCAGCTGAAGGCAAACGAACAGGTGCCCCCCCCCCCCCCCCCCCCCCCCCTCCCACACACGCCCACAAACACACAAAGCCTGTCACACGCATTCACACACACACACACACACATACACACACACACACACACACACACACACACACACACACACACACACACACGGTATTGGCATGTCACACATTCAGCAGAAAATGATAGGGAATGTTTGAAAAATGATAGATATATCTATCCATTCACAAAATTCGTTTATAATTTCCTCAAAGTATACTGCACACGGCGGCTTCGCTGTGCCTTGCCGTCAGCTACGGTGTGAGAGCCAAGCAGGGTTTGGTGTCACCGGTTGATTGCATTATCAAAAGCTGATGTGACTGCATTGATTACATTTATGTGACGTGATTGTCCGATCTGCTGAGGAGATGCATTAGTCAGTTCCATCTTGGTGTTTTCATTGGGCGCTGAAGAAATACATGAATATCTCTATTTGGACAAGAAGAGAACCCCCAGTTCATTCGGAATCAACCGTCGCATTTTGGGGGGGGTTGTCTGAATGTATTTGATATTTAGGTGCGGGTCGCTTGCCTTTGCCATTTAGACCTGTCTATTCAAATGTTTGCCTACATAAAAAAATAACCACCCACACCCATCGAGAGACGCAGCATGAGGGTGTGCTTACACGAAAATATTTTCAAAACCGATATTCGCATTTCTTTTGAGCCGTGGCAGTTGATGGTGAATTTTTCGGTAGCTTGACTAAGAATAGACATTTTGCACTGACACAATCGAACAAACGCCGGACTTTGGCAAACGCCGCATTTGATGTGTTTCGAAAATGTTAGAGTCAATTTGTTTTAGACGAGAAGAACGCATTGGCGCTGTCAAACTTCCTTAAACATTCTTAGGTTTGGGGCTCCACGGTGTGTTGTTTCGTTTGTGTGCTTCTCAGCTCTGAGCGTCGCGTCGCGGGCATCTTTGCAGGTGATGCAGAAAGAGATCGCGGAGTTGCAGCGGGAGCTGCGTCGGCAGGCCAAAACCTTTGCGGCGCTCAGTCCCGGTCGCCACGCGCTGCAGCCACACCTCACTGCCGGCGGCTCCACCGTCGGCAGCACCGCCTCCCCCGCCCCCTCCTCGGTGCGCACCCCCGCTCTTGCCCCCTGATATGCATTCCATTCCCCGACCTCCCCTTTAAGCCCACTATCGAAACGTGTTGGGCTATTGACACGCCACCGAATCGGAGCAGCACCGCGCACGGCATCAAGCGAACTGTCGATTCGTTGTATTTCAGTTTCACCTACACGCGCACGCGCCCGGCGGATATATGTTTCTGGCCACCGCCACGATTCCGACTCGCACGATCATCGCAATAGCCTTTGGTCTTTAACGCTAAACCATTGAATGTGTGAAAGGCGCTGCGCAGAGTGGTTCTTTGCAGTTACTTTGTGTGTATTTGTGCCCATTTTCTCTAATTGTTTCGGTCGCCAGTGTTATTTGATTCTGCGCGGCCACGATCAGGGCTGGTGGGTGGTTTTGAACTACAGTCTAATTATATTGGGTTTCATCTTGGAAGGGAGGCACAAAACAAGTTTAGGCTCAGTGCTCAGAGCCCGAACCGATTCGTAAATAGCTTGTCAAGTTTGTTATATGTAGTAATGGTGGCGTCTCTGAAGCTTTGGCGAATACTACAGCCATAATTGGAATGACACTTTTTATTGCGATACCAATGTCCTGTGAAAAGTATGATTCGTTTGGTAGCTGAGAGCTGCGAAAGCTCAATCATGTTCATCATATCTGATTAGTAACTATTTCATGTAAGCACGGGCATGTCTCATACAAATGACTTCCAAGGACGAGCGAGGTGGCGAGCGGGCCTTGGCACTTGTGAACGAGTGGGTCGTGATATGTATGTTCGAACTTGCGATGTGTCTGCGCTGCTTTTGTGTGTCCTGACTGTGAATCCTTGCCTGAAGGTGGCCCCTCGCGGCGGTGGTACCCCTTCCCCCGGTGCGGGCTTGGCCGAGCAGCTCGCCAGCGTGACGCGTCGCCTTGAGGCACGCGACGCGAGTGCGCGACGCTACAAAGAGGCCGCTCGCGCGCTCAAGGCGCAGCTCGCGGCCGTAGAGGCAGACGCGGCGGATGCGGCAGCGGAGCAGCGGCGACTGCGCGCATGCTGCGCCGAGTTGGAGTCTGCGAATGTCGCGCTGCGGAACCCCGAGTCCCCACCCCCGGCGGGTGATGGTCGGCTGGCGGCGGTGGAGAGGATAGCCAACGAACGACTTCAACAGGCGAGTGTGCCAGTGCATTCAGTTTCATATTGCTGTTTCAGATTAAATTGCACGTTCGACCCTTAAACAGTCTAAGCCTTACCAGCACGTTGTCTTGTTCCTGTGCAGAAGCGACGTGCCTTGTCCGCGCCGCAGTTGGTCAGTGTACCGCATTGTATTTGATCAAGCACATTGTTAGTATCGGGCGGTGTTTTATTGGTCTACGTGTTGCCGTGGAGGTATTGATTTCGGTCTGCATGTTTTGGCATTATTATTGCGTTTCGTATCATTTGAGCGGTCGCTTTTGCGGGCCGTCGTGGACTTTACCTATGTTTCAACGCTGGCATTCGACATTTTGAGTCGTCAGTGCCTCTTAAACACGAACAGCACAGTGTTGCGCAATATGTTGTCGGGGTTCGAGAATGACTTGGGAATAATGTACCCTTGTGACTTTCAACGTACGCGCAAGTCTTCATTGCTGCCGTGGTGACCGTTTGCCTGTCGCCGCTGCAGCTCGAGAGATCCGATGCGCGGATCGCCGAACTGCAGGAGTCATTGCGCGCAGCTCAAGAGGCGGCGCAAGGAAAGGTGGGGGGCGACGGGATGGTGGAGGCGGAAGCCGAACTACGCGCTGAGGCAGCGATGGCCGCGGCAGAGTTACGGCGGCTCCGCAAAGAGGTTTCCGAGTCCCAGTCTGCCGCGGGTGAGGAGACGGGCGCTTTGCGTCGGCAGGTGGACAAGCTCACGCGACGACTCGTAGCGGCGGAAGAGCTCGCCGAGGCGGCTGATACTGCGGCGGAAGAGGCGCGCGCAAAAGCGGTCGAAATGGAAAAGTCTGCCCCCCCCCCCCCCCCCCCCCCCCCCGTTTTTTGCCAAGCGAACAAGATCGAAATAAGCTCCTGAATTTTTTTGAATACGTGATAATGGACGGACATGAAAACCTACGGACGAAGAATGCAGGGTATATGATAGGACAAAGACAATATAGACAGTTGTGAAGGACTTCACTCGATTATATTGCTCGTTGCTTTATTTCGGCGTGAGTCCTGACGAAGGCCTGATGTCTTCCGGTGCTCCAATCCAGGCGAGCTAGAGCCGCTGACAAACGGGCCACAGATGCGGAGTGGGGTCAAAGAGAAGCGGAACAGGCGGCGGAACGTGCCGAAGGCCGAGTCGCCGCAGCGGAGGCGGCTGCCGAGAAGCGGCGGGGGGAAGCTGCGGAAAATAGCGACCCACTGCATCGCTCGACACGAGACGATACTGGAGCAGAGCAGGCGCAGATTATGGCGCTGCAAGCGGAGCTACGGCGAGCTCAGGCCGGGTCGGGTCTGGCTGCCCGTGAATCGGACCGAGCACGCGTTCTGGCGGAGGAACGGCTCGGAGTGTGCCAAGCCGAGTTGGCAGCAGCAGAGCAAAGAATGCAGCAGCTTGTGGGGGAGCTGGGTCGGGTGAGTGCAGCTACGCACCTTTATGCGCGACGGTCTTGCGGCTGCATTGTTACACGCGAACCTGCACCCCTTCAGTTGTCGAGAGCATGCAAGTAAATTGTGTGCTGCATTATTGTTATGTTGTGACTTGCTCACGCAAACTATTCAAGGAGGCATCCGTCTAGGCAATACACACAGTAACACGAGGCGGAGCCATCCCTTACTATCGAAACGGCGAGTATTTTTTATATCGCGCCAGTCGTTAGATCAAGCCGTCCTGTCCTAATCAGCTTATGTACACCCGAGGAGTGACATTCTGCCTAACGCTGTCCGCGTGTGCGAGATATTGTCTGAGTCGACCGTTGCGTAGCAAGGTGGCGACTGTTCGTGTAATTCGTTTTAACGGCAGTAGAGACACAGTGGAGATAGTCGTAAATTACACTTTTTGTGTTTTCGTCCCCTTACATCACAAAGTTGCCTGAACTCCAAACGTAAGGCAATGTCACGCAACCACAGCGGCCGATACGTCCGACAGGTGGAGCTTATGGTTCCTATTGCCTCGCACCACACGATGGCCGAGTAATCCCTCAAGCTGTAGCGACTATCTCCCCCCGCCCCCTGCCTGCGGCGTTTTTTAGCCTAAATAATACAAAATGAATTCAGCGCGTCTTGTATTACTAGCTTTCTGAAGAATAAATTACGTGCTGGTAGTCTACTGACGCGTGAACCGTAGTTGTATGGTAGTTGTATGGTTGGATTTGAAAATCCGTTATTTTGCTTACAAGAAGAACCAGATGAGCACGGACAGGGAAAGTGGGAGGGGAAACAAGAGGGCAAGAGTGACCAGAGGATCACGGGATCAAAAGCAAGTCGAAAGCGGTCGAAAATCCGTCGAAAGCGGTGAGAAGAAAATATTGGGTGGGCGGAAATGGACACTTGCAATACTAAATAAGCCTCGTTAGATGATGATAGCGATTTGAATGTGATCATTTATAATCCTTTATGCTCAACCTGTGTTGCATATTTCAGCAACGTTTGCACAGGACTGACGGGCGAGTGTTTCCCTTGAATTGTCAGATCAAATCTGAACGCGATTTGCAGCGCGACCATAGCGGCGACGGGTGGCGACAGCGGCAGCTGGAAAGTGAGCTCACCTCCCTTCGGTCCGTCCACCAGCGAGTTGTACTCGACAAGGTGGGCTTCCGACAACACAGGCCGCCGTCAATTTACTAGATAAAGCTATTGCTCAAAATAATCGCCCGCCATAATCCCTTCCGCCCTCGATCATTGTTATAATTGACGCTGCGCAGGAAGCAGCCGACAGGCGAGCACAAGACTTGGAAAGCGCTCTGTACAATACCCAACAGGAAGCACGATCGGCAAAGCAAGTCAGTAGACACGCCACCCCTGAGCCATCTCCTTGAAACCCAATTCTCGAAGTCTTGGAAAACTTGTCAGTTGCTCAAAGCTTGTCAACTCCCGAATTCGCGTTTGGCCCTTTCTTTGTTTGTTTACCGCATTTTCATGAAATTTCGCTCGTCTTTTTACAAAATATGCGAACCGCCTATTCGTTGCAGGTGCTACAGACGGAGACTGCTGCCCGACGTGCGGCGGAGACGCGGCTATCAACAGCCGAGGCGGAGGCAGCGGAGGCCTCGCGGCAGCTAGCGTCTGCCCATCACGCGGCTTCGGCGGCAGCGGCGTCCGAGGAGGCGCAGCGCGGCGCTGCGGAAGAACGTCACCGAGGGGCGCTTGAGGCGATGCGACGCGCCGAGAGTGAAGCCTCCGAGGCGGCCGCTGCCGTGCGTCGTCTCGAGGGTCAATTGCGAGACTCGCGCGCTAGACTGGCTCAGGCAGAAGCAGCTTCCGCCGAGGTGACGCGACGCGCCTCGCAACGAGAGGCCGACCAGAGACAGGTGCGATGCACACGCAGGATTCGTAAGTATTGTGTGGATATATTTAACTGGACATCAATGCATCGCTTTCAATATATAATCAGACGCGACTGTTGCTTCGGCTGTGTAGGTCGAAGAGCGGCTGCGAGCGGAGCTGAGTCGGCAGGGACAAGCATTGGTCGATGCGGAAGCGAGGTTAGCAAACCTGGAGCCGCTTGTTAGACGCCTGGCAGCCCGCAGCTCCTCGCATCCGCCAGCGTCCGCCTCGACTGTCGACGGGTTTCGCCATTCGCTGGCGTGAATTAAAAATCGGAAGCAACTGCGTCGGATTGGCGCGGCAAATAACATAACTTCTATCAGCGTGCGTGGCCGCCTGTCGTGGATAGGACGCCCCGTGATGATTATTTTCGGCGTGTTGCCAGTGTAGACTTTGCCGAAAACGGCAGAACAGCCGCGACGGGTCTACGCGCGCACACCCATTATTTAATTATGATTGATTTATCGTTGCGGTCGTGTCATTTTTCCACATCCAAAGTTAGCAGAGACTGCGCTTGATCAGAGACGCCGCACCTTAGGCTTGCGAGATTGGACAAGGGTGGAGTAGCAGCGATAATCGATCCAAAATAATGTTACATAATAACCCAATATTATGAAAGAACCGCCGATAGAGGTGCAAGCGACTGCGGGCATTGATGTGTTAAGTTGACACGCGGCGAGACAGTCGGGGATGACGGATGCAAACAAATATGCCATTATGTTGTTGTCCGATTGCCGTTAGTTGGTAGCTGCGCTGCGAAGGGACATCGGCAGAATGGTCGACAGCTAACGAAATAAAAATGGAGCGTTGCGTTTGGATGCGTCCTCATACACATCGAGCGGTGCACTGATCTACGAGGGAGGGGGGGGGGGGGGGGGGGGGGGAGGTGAGAAAATGAGTGCGCCGAATTTGCGATGGGTTATGTGTATAGTAGGCCGTGCTAATGTTCAATTTGTCAATTCAATAAAGACGGGTACTGTGTGAAGTAGCGGAACTGCTGTGGGCCTGCTACTGACTACGTGAGCTGCTGTCATGTATATGTCAATGCATTTGTTATTATTCAAATTGGAATGAGCTCGCGTACTTCTATTTTACTTTCTAGCAAATAATATTGTCAGGTTTGTACGTGCTAATTGCTAGTTAGTGCAACAACGGTGAGTGGCGGAGGGAAAGGCTAGAAAGCAAAGTGCGTTCACGTTGGAATTGGGGGCTTTGGTGAAGTCGGGAAACACTGCGGAGTAGCAAAAAATTAGATGTTGAGAGGACGGAATACTATTTTCCACGCGATGCTTGTAATCCAATCAAGTCTTGTGAATGGATCCATGACAGACATCAAATGTTATGATAACGTAATCTATTATAAACGGAGTGTGAAATTGGGGTTAGCCTTGCCGTTTGATCATTTGGACGACTATCATATGTACAATCAATAGTTCCGTAGTTGCGAGGTATGTTTGGAAAAGGTGGTAGCAATCTTCAATGTAGAAGTGGCAGTACAGTACTTGTCACATACACTAATCTACCTATCACCTTTAAATGGAAGGCCTTGGTTAAGTTGCGAACACTCTTGATTTTCGTTCCGAAAATTATTTATTTTTCCGCGCGGAACTTCACATGTCGTAATTGAATGCTTCACTAGATGATAGTGTGGTGTACTATAGTAAGCGGAGCGTGAAGGAGTGGGGATTCGCCTTGCGTGCCGTTATATCGTTGGAACGCCACTGCAATTTAGCTCAAGAGTGTTATTTATACAATGTCATTCTTCCAATACCTCCCGTTACGTACAATATGCACAGTCACTCTTCATTGCTACATGACGCGTTGGTCTGATTTCCGGAGAAAAACAAGCCGCGTCGCGAGTTTGTTCAGACTTCCACGGTAGCCCTAACACCTTGCCCGAGGACCACGCGAGAGCAAGCACGAGATAGACATGCTAGACCTATTTGAACCTAGTGCAGTGGAGGGAGGTGACAATAACAATTAATAATCATTTCTTTAACTTGCTAATTACACTCCTCCACAAAATTCCGCACATGCATATTATGTTAAGCATAAGCTAGTCGAGAACACGCTCCCCTCTCACCACGTCAAGCACGACGACACCCGAGTACCACCCAATTGTAGGAGAGTCGGGAAGCAAGCAGTAAGCCGTCATCCGGGGTTTTTAGACCTCAGCTTAAATCGGGTGTTGTCGGTGGAGGTTGTCGAATTAAGCCCGCAAATTCCCATGACATTGTTTGAACTACACACGTCGTTTTCAGCGCCACGCTTGGGCATTGCTCAAGCGCTCATACCAAGCTGCATATTACTCCGTGTTCCACATAACCGTGTTTTGGGGACTTTTTGGAGGGGTTTGGAGGCGTGGGTGCCGTGTTCAATGCGCGAGGTTTGGTTTGCGCGTGTATGAATAGAGCACGGAAGTTCACGCCGCTGGCACGGGTGATGTATTTGGAACGCAAGCGAGCAAACACGCAGATAACGCAGGTTTGGATAAACACTGCACGCTGTAAACATGCGAGGGCGATTGGCTTAGGGGAGAGGCGAGGTCCAACTTGGCCGTTAGGGACGCATCACGTTGACGGTGGTGTTTGGAATGCTTGGGTATGTGCTTGTGCGGTTGTGCCAACCGCACCCGCCCCACGCGTGGCACACGTCGGGAATTAGGCTCGGAAATCAGTAGGAGTGAAGACTTGGTAAACAGTTATCGACAAACCCCGCACAAATCGCCTCGTGAGGTGAGCCGAATTCGACGGGTGTTGCTTGGTACTGCGGGTCAGTTTTGCCGGATTAATTCGAAAATTAAAACAATTCACAGAAAAATATGTTTGTGGGTGTTTGAACTCTGGAGTAGGTTACGCATTGAAAAGACGCGTCCAACAATATATGTTAAAAAATGTTTTGGCCATACTTGAGTAAGTTATGATCGTTTGAGCATTTTGGCCGAAAGCATCTTGCCCTTGGGCTGTGCGCACATAGGTGGTAAGTCTACATACGCGATTTCGTGCGTTTCCCCCACATCGGCCTGCCCAACACCCCCTACCTCCGCCGCATGTGCATTATATTCGCGCAACCGTCGCATCAACATTCATATTGCGGCGTTGTGCGCCCGTTACTCTATTCGTCTCACCAACACGGCGACAGTTTGAACGAGCGTGCCGCACGGGTGCGAGCGCGATGACCCCAAGTACACAAGCCCGGCAGTGCCCGAATTCATCCCCCGTAGTTGTCGGCACATTCCATCTTGGGCGCCGAAGCATTGCCTAGGATTTTAGGAGATTTGTCAAGAAAATCGACGCATGGTTACATTTTTTCTTGCGAAGGTGCGAAATCTTGTCCGGACTTTCGTGGGGGAGTGTACATTCCATTGTGAAATTAGTAAGCCGCGTCCCTAGTTTGTTTAGACTGTTACGGTAGCCCTAACGCCTGATTGGGAAGCATATGTGGAGGTGATTCACCAATCGTAACAAGACGCCGTCTAATGAGAAAGCCACCCCGAGCCCGCCGTTTGAAGCTTCATGGCTATAATATTAATTTTCTTGATATCATGAAAAGCTCGGAGACTAAATAATGTTGCCGTTCTAAACATGTAATTTCAAGGAACTAGCGACGCAAAAATATCTAATTAGCACGAGTTCATCCACTGGCGCCCGTGGAGGAGGTCATTTTGTTTACGGAGGTCACCGCGATGTTTGTAGCTCGCTGCCGTGTTTCCTTGAGTGTTTGACCCAGATTTCTTCCTAATAAAATTGGGATTCATTTTTGTATAATAACTAGGATCCTGCTAAATCAAATTGCTTAAGTGTGTGTGTGTGTGTGTGTGTGTGTGTGTGTGTGTGTGTGTGTGTGTCCCCTTGTCATCAGCTCGACGATGGGATTCGGTACTACAAATGCCCTTTTTTTACTTGGGAAATACAGATGCATGGTGTATAGCGCACTTTTGGGGGTTGAGATTTGGATACGTCTTGAACTAGTGCGCATCGCTACGATGGGCACATGAACATTGTTTTTATGACTAAAAAAAGAATGCGTAGTGAGCGAGACAGGATGTGAGGATTGTTACAAAAGACACAATACTTATGTGGGTGTATATGAGTGTGAGGGAGAGGGTGTGTGTGTGTGTGTAGTGTGTGTGAAACCAACATAACGGCATTTCACGAGGCACAACATGGGCTACTCCTTTCATATATCCCGTTTCCGTTACAGTCCGTGCAATCGCACAATATCGTACTCATACCTTTGGCCGCGTTGTTGAAGACAACCACTCACTCACTACCCATCCAAACAAGCGCGGCATAAAACGACACGCATTCCCATACTCGCCACACCAACAGTAATTCTCCACGTAGGTGAGCATCATCGCATCCTAACCCAATTCTCCCCCCTGCGCGCCGCATGCTGCACATGTTTGCTTAAATTGAACTGACTACATTTCACGGCCTTGCGGTAATGGGGTAGTAAGATTGAAAACAAACCGGGTGAGTATGACTAACTCTATCGTAGGCGTATTGGATAGAAATTGTTTTTATTCCAACTCCTAATCGATTCAATTTAACTCATTTGACTTCTTTATCCGGTAGCCTTCATATTTCACCCTTCAGCCCCTGTCGTTTGCAGAATTTTGGGTTTGGTAAGAAAACCGCTTCTCACAACGTGTTACTTGAGACAAAGTTGTTCACGCGCCGTTCCATCTTCTCCGCACGAACAGCCATAAATGTTTTGTAATCTATCCTCTGTACTTTAAAAAGCTCGCCGTATGAATATGCATCCTCGGACTGGCCTAACCAGGAACGGGGGGGGGCTTCAGGGTGTGCAGACACACAGAAACCCCCTTGGAAGAACACCTTGGCAGTAAAGTGCAAATGCATTATGAAAGGGAGGCGACCAGGAAGGAGAGGATAAATTGGAATGTCGTTAAATTGTCCGTAGCTTTGTTGGTGAGGGGCACAGCATGGCGCTGCGGGTGGGGATGACAATTGGGTTGTGAAGGAGGAGGAGAGACCCAGAAGGGAGTGGGTGAGGGACCCACGCAGCGTTGCACCAGTTGAGGAGGGGAAAAGCTTAGAACTTGTACTCCGTCTGGAACACACACGACGCCGAGTATGCCTGCGGCTTGGTCACCGGGCAGCTGAGGTTGAGCACCGTCTTTAACCTGGTTTCAGATGAGAAACAAGGGCAGCGCCACAGCACAGCAAGTCAGTTGCTGCCGCTGGTGGCGAGGGGGGAAGCAAAGAAGGATCGAGGGAAACGTCGGGCGAGTGGTATGAACAGCGGCTCTGTGGGCCCCGCGTACATGGGCTGCTTGCTCTTGCTCTTCCACTCCACCTGCCCAATCAGCTTCTTTGACTTCAGGTTGGCCTTCAGATCGGTCTTCACGGTCTTGGAGGGCCTGACGGTCCGAAGCACCACAGAATCAGCCAACAACAAGTTCTAGATGACTGTTCGAACAACCTAGATCAGCCCAATCCCCTCTCTTTTGCTTGCATCCCAAACAACACACGCACTCTAATAATATCCCCCTGACAAGTGTGTGTGCGCGCGAGTGTGTGTGTGTGTGTGTGTGTGTGTGTGTGCGCGCGCGCTCATTCCAACCGTATGTGTGCTTGAGCTGAGAGGGTCACTGGACGGGAGAGAGTGTAGCAGGGGAATGTATGTCTGCCTCATGGCAGTCGAAAATAGGCCGCCGGGAGGGATTGCGGCGCTCACTTGGTCTCCCACTGCAGCTCAGCGCCCTTCACGGTGCTGTAAGACACCTCAAACTCGTCTGCCCACTTCTTCCGCGGCATGAACTCATACGAGGCGGTCAGCTCCAAAGGCTGCAGGCACCCATGCCAAGTTAGGAAAAACCAACAGTGTCAAATGAGGCTGTGGAGTCGAGCGCCGCTCAAGGAACGCGAAACGACGTGCAGTTGTGCCCCTAGTGTGCTGAAACTATATGTTAACCTTCGTGCGTGCGTGCGTGCGTGCGTGTGTGTGTGTGTGTGTGTGTGGAGTACTAACCAGGGAGGGCAGAAAAGTAGTGAGCGCAGGCGTACCTTGAAGCTGCTGTTGACCTCAGCCGTCGCACACAGCTCGTGCATCTTGTGCGGCTGAGACTTGAGCTTGGCGCCACCTGTTGGAGGGAGGTCCAATCTCAGGCACAACTACGAAAGTGTTGCCGAGACGACCCAGCACGTAGCAGGGAGGAGAAGACAAATGGCAAACGACACGGGTAGGGAGGTGGCAAGGACGCACCTGTCCTCTTGCTGAAGTCCCAATGGACGTTGCTCTCAAACTTCTTGCTCGGTTCAAACTCAACCTGCGTTGCCAAACCATCAATCGCACTGGCCTCAGCGAAAGCAGCACCACAGCCAATACAGCAATGACCCGTCGATCCACCCACAGGACATCGCCTTCCCCCGGCTTTGCATTTTTGATGGCATCCCATCCTCCACACTCGTCTGCAGCAGCGCTGACCTGCTATGCACGGATTGAGCCCAAAAGATGAGGGGTAGAGGGGAAGGGCTTTCTCACATCGAACCTAGGGGAGGGAACCACGCTCCACTTGTTCCCTGGGACGTTCTGCTTCACTTTCAGGTCCACGCGGTCCTTGAACAGCTCAACCTCCGCCGCAAGCGTTGTGTTCTGCAGACAAATGCCGACCAGGGAAACAATCAGCAACACATCCGCAGTGGCTACCCTTACCCTCCCCGACTACGCAACTTCCCTGTTACCACTATATGTTACAACTAAAACCCTGAAGAGCTTCACCCCTACTCGCCTTTTCCAATGAAAAACAACTGTGACCATCCTTGACACAACATAGCACTCATTAACATTACGTGACCGCATAGTAATAGAGTAGCTGCATTCCCGCTCCTCTTCTCAGCCCCTCCCCACTCTACCACAGGACCAGTCTCTCCAGTGCTATTAGCCCAATCAATCTCTGGTGCGACAATTCACGCGCGACTCGCCAACAGCGGAATAGGGTGACAGGCCTGTCGCCGGATCACAGCACAGGCCCGTGCGACCACTGAAGGGGCGAATTTGGCTCAGCACCTTTGGTCGCACGTCGTGCTCGATGGCGATCTCAAAGGGCGAGTTCGTCTTGAACTTGAGCGCAACATCGTTGGTTCCCGACTTGTGCAGCACCTTCAGCTCCGTCTTCTTCCACAGGTCGAACTTGACCTCCGACTCCACAAAGTTCTTCTTCGCCGTGTTGTACTTGGCACCCACGGAGTTTAGTTTCCACGTCGACATTGTGTCTGCGCCGCAGCGGAAGACAAAACATCTTACGGTCACGCTGCTAACGATGGGGCGACGTGGCTCTGGTCGGGGAAACGAAGGGCCGCTTTGCGCTACGGCCGCTGCGACGACGACGGAGGATGGCGCGGATGACGAGAGGGGCGTTTCAGAAGAGGGGCCAGACCGGCAGTATGCCATGCAGATGACGCACGGCGACAGTACAATACATGTTTCCGCTATGAACGATAAAATACCCGCGTGTGACTACCATCAGGATAGCACGATCCGAGGGACAGTGTGACAGGACGTAAGTGTTTTGAGGCCGTCGGGACTGGAAACGCACATTGGCGGCGATGAAGAGGTCGTGTCATAGTTCTAAACCCAGAAGTTCGATATTGTAGGGTGTGCAGGGGAGTGGCGAGCCTAGAACTGGGGGAGTAACGAAGACCAGAAACAATTGGATGAGGTGGAAAGGGGCGGGTCGAGGTGAAAGTGCGAGCTCCGCTGCTGGATTGGATGGATTGCGGGGAACGGCAAAACGCCTCCGCTAGGGCTGGCGCCCGGCTGGCCACCACGGACCACGAGCACCGTGGTGCTTTTGGCAAAAGTACATTCAGGGTGCACTACATCCTCACCGTGCTATTAGCCTCAGACGATTTTGTAGCAGTGGTGCTAGTCGGGATCTCCACGGTGGCGGCGGGGTCTTACTTTATTTTAAAAGTGAGCGAAGCGTTGGCGCGGCTTGATGGCATCTGGACCGGGATAATTGCGGGCGCTGCGCTTCATATCCGATGATGGCTACTGAGCGATGATGTGCTGACGACGGACGGACTTCACAATAAGGCGGCATATACTGTCTACTATTGATGCTACCGTACCCGCAAAATGTGGATAAAGTACGCAACATCTCTTTTACTATATGACGATGTCAGGATCATGAAGTACCCGTACGTCATCAGCCAGAGGTACCGGGATTCTGATAAGTAAAATCACGATCTCTTTGCGCGCTGGCGCGGAACGATATGATGTACGACGATCCCGATGTTTCCAAAGCAGGGGAAGGGCTTTGTTTGCCAAAACTGTTGATCTCTTATATTTTTTACTCGCAAGGGACCCAGGGCCCGGTACGTACACGCTAATTGAGGGAATCGGGAGGGAGGGTTGCGTGAGCTCTGCTCGCGCAAAGATAGAAGGTGGACGACCTCTGTGTGTCGGCGCGTCATATAGGGGTAACGCATGTCTAGTTTTTACCAATATGACATGCGTAATCTAGCAGTTAGAATTTGGATGTAACGTCGTGGAAACGCCCGACTATTCTCGCCCCCAGTGGAATTTCAAACCTTTGTAATTTCAATATGACCATTTTCAAAGCCAGGGGGGGCTCCGTTTGCCATGCTGTCGCAAATGGGCAGGTTGATCGTCGGTTGGCCTCCCCAAGGTGTGAGCTAGCCGAAGAAGAACCACTCTCATCGTCATGCAAGGACGGTCGAGTCGATGTAGTCAAGGACGACGTTTGACTCAGTTGACAAGCCGCCGAAGTATTTTATCTTCTGGAGCGTAACTCCGACGTTGTAGGCGGGTGTCGCTGCTCCCTTGCGTAGGGAGTGCCAAGTCAAGTTGAAACCTTATGGGGGGCGCTCCCGAAGCGCCGATGTAACCTCGTGGGGCCATCTAGTGAGTGTGTTAGCTCTCCATTTTTGTTGTTTTTCCGACACGTCGATCGCCTAGCACGCTGTCGGGTATTTTCTGCCCGAGACAATGCGTCGAATAGAATCGAAAAACAATAACATTTGAATCACTTCAGTGTGAAATTGAAATTGAAGTTGAAATTGTTTACAACATGTACCGGGTGAAACCGGCTTCTGTCTTTGGCCCCCCCTTGTATGTGCTATTAGTGGTCTTATATTAACAGGAGCTAGACCGTGAACCACTGATCCCAACCTCTCCATTGGAAGTGACGATACCGTCTAAAACATACACGTAACCATGTATTTATTATATTTTGATCTATACGTATTTTTTGGGATACATTATTAAATAAAAGAGTGTCGTTAGTCTCCACGATACGCGGCCTGCTCCAGCCGCTGCGGGGATGCTGATCAGCGAGGCTGGTCAACTTTAGCTGGTCGAGGCGAACGTGCCTGACCTCGGGTACCGTGCGACTCCGGTCGTGCCGGAGCTAGGGGGAAAGGCATGTGAAAAACCCCCTCGCTCAGATCTTCATCGGTCCCGTCTCGATCCTTGCTCTTCCCCGCCCGAGGTAGTAGTTGCTCCTCCCGACGCACTCCGCCACCTAGCCGAGTCTTCCCTCCTCCTTCGGGGGCGGGGAAGAGAAAATATCTAAGCCGCAGACGGTTTCCGGCTGGCTCTTCTGCCCCGAGCCTGATGTTCTCATGTCCCATGTCCTTGTTCCGTCTCTTTCCAACACCCATCGGATCGCGTTGTGGCCGGCCGTACCCTCCTCCGGTGGTTTACGTTGTTAGGGGGCCGCCTTTACGAGCATTGTGCCGTTACGATAACCCTAGGCACACTGCCTGAGGCAACATGTCGATAACCGGGTACCGACGAGGGGAGGGGTGGGTCGGACAATAGGGATCGAGTCGCCGAACCACAAAAGATGTTGGGTACGGAAATATTTTTCCAAAAGCCCCCCGTACCGGCGGTGTAAAGGATCGCCGCAGCCAGACCGTGCCGCTCCTCCGACCGCGACCCACCTCCGTCTTGTGTAGCTTCAAGCCTCGCCCCCAGGGTAGACTTAAAACTCTCGCAGGGCTGGCGGCTGCAAGCGAGCGCCGTGCCCTAGCGTTGCTTCCCAACGGTCCGCCGCCAGCTCCAACACCCTTGTCCCACCGCTGATCCGTCCGTACCCTTCCTCGCCGCAAAGACAATCCGCAGACATCGTTCCCGCCGTAACGGGAGAGTACTTGTGAGTATTTAGTTGCTGAAAAAACATATCGGACTGGCCGAGCGGGAGATCCTTGTGCTGGTGTACAAGTATTATGTCTTTCCAAAACCCTCCGTACATGGCTTCCCGACAACTGATGATCCCGCGGATCGCAGCTGTCGCTACCTCGTTCAGCCCCCCACCGTGCCAAGCATCGCACGGCTACGGAGTTACCAACGCCCACCGCGTGGAGGTAGAGGTAGGTGCCGACGGGCCTGCGAGCGCACCCCCCTCCGGGGCCGCCGCCGCTGCGCCGCCGGCGGGCGCCACTTCACTATGAACAATGTGCGGAAGGTGACATAGTAGTTTGCGCTCTGCTAACACTCCGCGTTGTCCTTGCCTTATACGGTGGGACAAGCGAGTGCCGTCTTCCTCGGAGGCGACTAGGTCCTCGGTTAAGCAGTCTATGCTTGAGTCCCCGCCACAAAGAATAAGTAAAGTATTGCCATTGTAGTACATGCCCGGAGTCTCGAGATAAACATGTAATGAGACATGCGTCTTACGGTCAAGCCCTCGTGCTCGCATCCGCTTCCTTGTCCAACGCCGAGTCCGTCTTTGGTTCTTTGCGTCCGGAGAGGATGGACTCACGGGCACTGACACCCTTCTACGTGATATTCGGGATGGGGGTGAGCTTTCCCGTGCGTGCTCATGGGTTTATGTGTCTAAACGCTCTCGTGGTCGGGGCCGGGGTGGGGGGGGGGGGGCTCTCGTCGTCGATGGGCCCGGCCTTTTCAACGGGAGGAGCATCACCCACCGACTCACTTCTATGAAGGTGACCTCCGCCGCCGTGATGCCTACCGTCGAGCCCGTGAGCTAGTGGAAGGGGCCGCATGGCCACGGACGGAGCTGACTTCGGAATGGTGAAGGACGCGGACGCGGCTCTGGCTGCTTTTCAGCGGTTGCATCTTCCGCCTAGTATTCCCGACCCCGACCGTGACCTCCCCGAGCCCCTGCCCCCCGCCGCGCCCACCCATCACTTACCTAGATGACCGTGACGGCCTCAAATTATGGCAGGAGTCTATGCTCCTTATCTTGCGAAAAGCACCTCGCTTGTCAACCCCCCATGTTGAGGGTTGGCGATGGGGACATGTCTGTTACTTGAATGTCCCGGCTTGGCATAAGTGGGTTAGCCGCTACTCGGCGGGAAACATTCCCGAGGTTGCGGCAGACTTCTTGGCGAGTGCGACTGGGTGGTTTCTTCACAATTCGACACGTGTCAACCGTGACGCTATTCGCCTTCGGGGTGAGGGTCCTAAAGTTCGGCCGCTTGTTGTTGGCAACTTCATGTCGCGGTTAGCGCACTTTCACGCCATTGTACGGATAGCGACTATTGCGGCCGACCACTTGAGCCTTGTACAACGATCGGTTTTCATCAAAGTTGGTATCAAGCGAGCCATTCGTACCACTCGTATCGGCTTACAAACTATTCTTGATTGTAGACTACTAAGCTTGGGCTTAGAAAACGCCTTCAACACCATTTCCCGTCGGAGTTTCTTTTCATAGTTGTACAAGGATCCCGACTTGCATCCTATTATCCCGTTGGTTGGGATGATATATTCACGGGACTTAACGGTGTATTTCGACCCCATGATGCTTCGCTTTTATACGGCGCGGTTCAGTCTCGTACGATGTCCGACAAGGAGATCCTCTTGGCCCGCTTTTGTGAAACTTGGTGATTAGCACTCCCTCCGGAATATTGTGGAACGGTGTAAGGATTCATCAGCGATCCAAGCCTTCTCTGACGATGGCAAGTATTTGATAAAAAACGCCTTTCGCCGTGATTGTGATTGCGGTGGATACGAAGGAATTGGGGAAAGTCCGCTCGAGGGTTCAACCAATTAAGTCTTCGTGCATGGTACCCCTAGGAGACAACCCCTAAACTTGTTGAGGTGATCCGGGCAAAAGTCCCGTTGTTTCGGGTACTAGTAACCTAGGAGCCCCTTTGGCGATGGACTTCTCGATGGCAGATGGCCTTTCAGCATCTCACAATGAGAACAATGTTCATTCTTGGTTACAAGGCACCTTGGAGGCTCATTAGCTCCTCTTGGACAAGATGGTTTGCTTTGCTATGTCGGATTTCGGAGGGACATATGCTGCTCTTTGCTTGCTGATTACGTGTGCGGTACGCCGCTATGGGTTCTTGATCCGCACCCTCCCCCCTAACATCTGCCGACCGTACCTTGATGTTGCATATAAGGCCGCTCGTACTGCAATTTTCCGAATCTTGGGCGCTTCTTAGGACGTACAAACACTCGATAAACTGAATTGTGCTAAGCGCCAGTTTTCCCTCCCCGCGGAGTTTGGGGGGCTTAATGTACCGTCCCTCGAGCTCGACGCTGAACATGCTCACTATGCTTCATTCACTGCGACTCTCGCCAACCTGATTACTGATTACGAGTCCGAGTCGCTAGGTCCTACGTACGGTCTTATCAGATAGGAACTACTAAATGTTGCCACAAGAACTAATGAATGTTGCCACCTTACCGTGGGCGGTCCAATTGCGCAATTCGAATGATACGATCTCCACGATGGGCGGGTTTTCGGAATCGGATCTCGTGGTGTTGACGAACACACTAAATCAAGGCCTCCCCAATTATTATGGGCCCGATGTCGAGTTGGTGGTATCTCCGGATAATACAATGCGGTGGCGCCCGCTACCCAATTGACTTGCCTACAACTTCCGACTCCCGATGCTCTCACTCGCTCGGGAGATTCCAGAGGCCACATTCAACGGGGCATTTCGCGCATTCTTCGTGCTCGGGCCTACCTTGACTTTTGATGGCGTTTTGCAGACCTTCCCCACCGGACTATATGAGGGTGATTTCGGGTATGGGTCGCTTGGCTTTGACTCTCTTTTTCGCTTCACATGAGTCAAGTTTTAAGTTGCCATCAGGTTGTTATACGATGGCTGCGCACCGGGTGCTTGGCCTCACTGCGGAACGCGCCTCTCATGTTCGGAAAGTGCCGTTGGTGCTCTGAGGCTCCCTCATAATGTCGTGGGTCTGGATCTTCGTCGACGGTGTCGGGCACCTTTATGTTAGGTGAGCGGTCCACATCTTCTATGCTTATGGATCACATCCCTCGGTGACCGTACTCTTGGTGCGTCATTCAACTCCATGATTGGATTGTCCACGTGCTTGACGAGTTCGTGCTTGAAGCGGGGGCTCCTAAGGGGTGGGACTTGCGGTTGGAGGTCCGACGTATTCGGTCGGGAGCTTTTCGAGATCTTCTTGGGGATGTGGGTTGGGAAGACTTCATGGCACCGCACCGCCATCTTGTTGTTGATGTGACGGTTACAAGTGCTCGCATGATGACCAATGTTCCTTGTGCATGTGCTCGTCTCCCACTCCCGGGCAGTCTTGCATTGGGAGCTCAGCATGGCAAAATTGATGCGGACCTCCGCGCTTCCGCTTTGCTTGGCACGCCTTTGGTGTAGTAGGTC
>JAPMLY010000858.1:117500-123950 GCA_026401115.1 Tetraselmis chui
GCCTTATAACTGTTGTAAGTAATTCCTAATGCAGATTAGTTACAGAGAGCTAATGTATGCTCTGATAGAAGTCCTTATGTACAGGACATCACCTAGAGTGTCTGAGCGCGATATCACAAACTAGCGTACAGACAGCTGACAGCGACAGCTGAAACACACTCTTGTCTCGACACCAGCCGCCACCCAAGGCTGGTCGTGTAGCGTACCTGTAACCATCACGTTACAGTATCTTCCTTATCGAACCGTGCATACCACGTTCAACAGGTTATGGAGCCCTCCACCTGAAGGTTACGCGAGACGACAGTGCCTTTCGGCGTGCAACTTGGACACTCGCCCAAAGGCAAAGCCATTTTTTTTTTTTTCGAATAATCATACTTTACTCTGTATATTTATTTCCACTTTCTCAAACACTACCCTACGAAACAGCCCCGCTACCACTACTCTACTCTACGCCACGACGACCTAGCCAACCACACAAGCGCACTCGCTTGTGTGGACAGGGTGCATACAGGTCCAAGCTGGAGTGGGGAAGGGGGGAGCATCGTGAGGGTGAATACTCATACACAGGGTGCACGACAGCTTCAGCCGTACCGTAGAGCAGCGGACATATACACCTGCCTGTTCTTGCCTCGGCTGTCACTGTGCCCCACACTGGGTGGAGGATACGAAAAAGGTGCATTGAGACACCCCGGGGCAACAGGCCGACGGGTCGGCGGGCATCAGGCCGTCTCTTTGTATACCGTCGTTAGGCACAGTTACCGCTAGTGGATTTTTTCCACTGTCCGGTTGGGTACTCGACCCTTTTACGATGGCGCCAAAATCAAAGCCGGCACCTACCGCGTCGGCCGACAACTCGGGTGTCGACTCCGGCACGTGCGACACTCCGTTGCCCGACTCAGCCGGCGACAACATTCGACTGGTGATGGAACAGCTCCAGCTGCTCCACGCCCGAATGGACGACCAGGACCGGACGCAGTCGGAGCTTCTCCGTCGGGACGCACTGCGCGATCACCCGGTGCCTATCGACACGGCGCCGTTCCAACCTGTGCCCAACCAGTACCGACCTGCTAGCGCCCCCGTGCCTACTCCGGTACACGAGCACCCACTCCACAGCAGCGCCAGCCGCAGGCCCACGATCGACCCGGAGTTCGTTGCGATGACAGCCGACTGGGCCACCAACTTCGACGGTGACTCTTTTTCCCGGTCTTTTCGCATGGACGCTCCACTCATGCCGAGGACGGGCGAATTCAAGACCTGGAAGCGCGACTTCCTGTCGTTCCTTTCGATTAAGGGGGCTGCACTGATCCCTCAACTTGCTCTTTCCTCCTCTGGCGTGCCTCTGAATCCAGTCGCTCAGCGGTTCGCGCACGCGATGCTCGTTCAGTGCTGCCGCCAGAACAAGCCAGCTGCACAGGCCATCGCGGGGGTCCCCGCTGGACGACTCGACTGCGGGACAGCCGCATGGGAAGTGCTGTGCGAGAGACTGGACGCGCAGTCCATTTCACGCACGCTGTCGCTCCTGGACCGCATGATGGTTCGTCAGGCCTCTGGCCAATCTGTCTCGGCATACGTCCACGCTGTGAAGCAGTGCTTCGATGAGCTGAACGAGTGCCTGCAGCTGAAGGATGGCTCTGCTGCCATCCACCCCCACGTCCTCGCCCTGGTCATGATTCGCGGTCTGTCGAACGTTGGACAGTATGGACAAGCCAAACAGTGTGTGATTAATGCCTTTGACACCGACTTCATCCTGTCAGCCGACAAAGTGATGGGGAGCATTATCCACCAGGCTCAAAATCTTGATGCAGATGTCTTCAACAAGGGGGACACTGCTGATTCCGGGCCTGCGGTCAATGCCTTTCTTGCGGATCGCAAACGGCAGGGTGGCCGTGGCGGTGGGGGATGGACCGCGGACAAAAAGAAGTCCAAGTTCGCAATGAAGTGCGGGGCCTGCGGAGACCCAAACCATGTCTGGTCGACCTGCAAAGCGCCGGATGCTGATGTCCTCCGCTGGACACTGGCCAAGCGCAAACAGATTGCCGAGAGATACGCGGACCAGCCTCCCCCCACTGCACACCTCAGCCACCTTTCTGCAGCTGAAACACCTGAGGGACATGCTACCGCTGAGGACGCACTGGAATACGACATGCAAGACGAGTATGACGACACAGAGGTCAGTACGTCCTTTGCCTCAGTTGCATTCACGTCTGCTGCATCCCGTGTTACCGACCTGTCTGAGTACTGGGTAGTTGACTCTGCCTGCTCCGTTAACTTGACGTCATTTCGGTCGGATTTTACGGAATTTCATCCATCCTCCCGCCGCAGCACAGTTGGTGGTGTCGGTGTCACTGTCCAGGGCAGTGGAAAAGTCCGCATCCCCATTTGCCTGACCTCCGGTCGAACAGTCTTTCGGCTCGCTCATGCCCTGTACACCCCTGACTTGTCCTCTCGATCCGCGCAACGTATCAGTCGTCTCCTGAGTGTCAGCTGGATGCAGCAACACTCAGGGTGTGCGTTTTCTTTCCCTACAGACACTGACTCTGGCACTGTGCGTGTGACCACAGGAATGGGGATGCTAATCCCGTCGGGGAACGGACTGTACCTCCTCCCGAGGTCGCATGCCTGTGCGGGGATGTCCTCGCCCACCGTAGACAGTCGTAACCAGAACTCTGTCGCACTTGCTGCTGAGTGCGACGCTGCTTTGTGGCACAGTAGAATGGGGCACCTAAACATGCAGAGCCTGCAGGCTCAGCATACTCATAACACGGTGTCTGTCCCGGTTATGCCTAGTTCTGTAAAAATGCTCGCCTGTGAGTCTTGCAACCTGAACAAAGCCACGTCTGCGCCAAAAAAATCGCACAGCATCTCAAAAGCCAGTCGCCCCGCTTCAACACATGTCGTGTGATCTGTGGGGTCCTGTCAGTGTACCCTCCCCCTACGGCCTGCGGTATTGCCTGCTGGTCATCGACCACCACACTAACTTCATGTGGGTGCGGTTTCTTAAGTCTAAGGATGAGACGTGCGCGCAACTGGAGACCATCCTCCTGGACGCGCGGCATACTCATGCCCGTTATCACTCCCACCTCCATGCATTTGCACCGTTTCTGAAATTCGACTCAGACTCGGTTTTCGAGGCCGCGACCACACAGCTCATGTGCGCGAGATTGGGTTTCAGCACTCAATTCTCGGCGCCCTATGCACATCACATGCTTGGGAAAGCAGAACGCCCGTGGCGCACACTGCGCGACTGCGCGTCCTCTATGCTTCACGCCATGTCTGTGCCTAACAGCATGTGGTCATGCGCGATCAGCACTGTGGTCCACCTCCGTAACCGTACTTACAGTCGGGCTGTTGGCCCGTCTGGGGGGGTCCCTATCACCATTCTCACAGGCGCAGTCCCTGACGCGTCAGTGTTTCGCGTGTTCGGCTGTGCAGCGTTTGCCAAGGTACCTGATAACCTCAGACGGAAACTTGGCCTGAAAGCGTTCCGAGGTGTGAACGTGGTATGCACGGTTCGATAAGGAAGATACTGTAACGTGATGGTTACAGGTACGCTACACGACCAGCCTTGGGTGGCGGCTGGTGTCGAGACAAGAGTGTGTTTCAGCTGTCGCTGTCAGCTGTCTGTACGCTAGTTTGTGATATCGCGCTCAGACACTCTAGGTGATGTCCTGTACATAAGGACTTCTATCAGAGCATACATTAGCTCTCTGTAACTAATCTGCATTAGGAATTACTTACAACACTCCCCCTCAAGATAGCTAAGGTGTGTCTTGTTATCAGATGGAAGTGATTACAGAATTCCTTCTACAAAGTGTGTCGCTGCATGGGTCCAGATGTCCCCAGAATGGCGCTCCTGTGTTTCACGAGTGCAGGTCCAGGTAGTGGCTTGGTCAGCATGTCAGCGACCATGTCACCGGTGGGTAGGTACCGTAGTTTGACGGTCCCCAGCTGTACGTGGTCCTTCACGAAATGATACTTCAGGTCGATGTGCTTGGTCTTCTCGCTCACCAGTGCATTCTGCGAATAAGCGATGCAGCTCTGGTTGTCTTCCCAGATTGTGGTCGTCCCGCTGACAGGTCGACTGAAGATCTCCGACAACATCTGTCGAATATGGATGGCCTCCTTAGTCGCGTCCGCTGCTGAGTAGTACTCAGCCTCGCATGTTGACTGTGCGACGCAGGACTGTTTTCTAGACTTGTAGCTGACTGCACCTCTGCCCAGTGTAAAGACAAATCCCGATCGTGACCGGCGTGTCACACTGTCATTGCCCCAGTCTGCATCAGCGAAGCCTGTAAGTTGGAGAGTGTTGTCCTCACCCCCCCCCCAACGTCAGGCTCATGGCTGGAGACCCCTTAAGGTAGCGCAACACTTTCTTAAGGGCCTGCATGTGGGCCACTGTGGGGTTCGCTTGCGCAGAGCCCAGAATGCTGAGCGCGGTCGAAATGTCCGGGCGAGTGCATACAGCGGCATATTGCAAACTGCCGAGCAGACTCGGGTAAACGTCCCGGTCCGCGCCTGTGAGGGGTACAGCTGTCTGCTTGGAGAGCGCAGCCAAAAAGCCGGGGTCCATCGGGAGACACGAGGGTTTGCAGTCCACCATGTCATGTTTTTCAAGCAGCTCGCGCACGTATTTGCCTTGATCGAGGCTGATGGTGCGCGCCGCTCTGTCCCTGGTGATGTGCATGCCGATGATGTCGGACAGGTCACCCTGATCCTTGATGTCAAATCGGGATCGCACCAGCGCGGTGAAGGCCACCCGCCAGGCGGTGTTGTTGCATGCCACAGGGATGTCATCCACGTAGAGGGCAATCATGGCGAAGACGCCGTCGGCCTCAAAGATGTAGATGCATGGGTCAGAGATCAGCTGGCGCCAGCCTTGAGAGACTAGCCAGTCGCGAAGCAGCTCGTTAAACTCCCTGGGGGACTGCTTCAAGCCGTATAGGCACCGGCGGAGGTGACAGACATTGGTGGTACCGTCATCGAACCCAAGGGGCTGTCTGATGTAGACATCCTCCTTGATGGGTGCGTACAGAAACGCCGTGTCGATGTCGAGACCGCCCAGGTCGAGGTCGCGAGCAGCGGCAATACTGAAGAAGACGCGGAGGCTAGCTAGGCGGATGACGGGTGAGAACGTCTCCGTGTAGTCAATCCCCTCGCGCTGGCTGCAGCCTTTTGCGACAAATCGTGCCTTGTATCGAGAAACAGCACCAGATGCGTCTGTTTTAGCCTTGTAGACCCACATGCTGTTGACCACGCGGCGTCCAGCGGGCAGGGGAACGAGATCCCACGTGTTGTTGGACGTCAGAGAGTTGAATTCCACCTGCATGGCTGTCTGCCATTCCGCGGACTGTGGACTAACCAAGGCAGCCTTGTAAGATGTGGGTTCAACACAGACGCTGGCGGACACCATAGCGACAGCACTCACAGGTCCTTCAGAGTACCTGTGACGTGGCTGAGCTGTCATCGTGGAGAAGTCAGGGAGTGGAAAAATGTCGTCCATGTGGTCGGACAGGTCGTGCTCACACGAGTCAGTGACACACACGCGCGGCACAGCAGAGACATGGGCAACATACTCCCCATAGCGAGTAGGCGGTCCGCGAGGGCGAGCGGGTCTGTCGACCTCCTCCACACACCCTGTGTCATCCGTGTCCAGGGTCAGATCTGGGAGTGGGTGACTTGCAGGGGAAATGGGGAGGGCCTCCGTGTCTGCACACACATTAATCGACGAGGCGACAGGGTGGGATGTCCCAAACCCGGGCACAGTCTCTTCAAACTTGACGTGAACAGACGTGGTGATGCGCCTGGTCGCGGGGTTGTAGATACGATACCCAGGGGAGTTATGAGAGTACCCCACCAGCACACCTCGGAACGCTTTCAGGCCAAGTTTCCGTCTGAGGTTATCAGGTACCTTGGCAAACGCTGCACAGCCGAACACGCGAAACACTGACGCGTCAGGGACTGCGCCTGTGAGAATGGTGATAGGGACCCCCCCAGACGGGCCAACAGCCCGACTGTAAGTACGGTTACGGAGGTGGACCACAGTGCTGATCGCGCATGACCACATGCTGTTAGGCACAGACATGGCGTGAAGCATAGAGGACGCGCAGTCGCGCAGTGTGCGCCACGGGCGTTCTGCTTTCCCAAGCATGTGATGTGCATAGGGCGCCGAGAATTGAGTGCTGAAACCCAATCTCGCGCACATGAGCTGCGTGGTCGCGGCCTCGAAAACCGAGTCTGAGTCGAATTTCAGAAACGGTGCAAATGCATGGAGGTGGGAGTGATAACGGGCATGAGTATGCCGCGCGTCCAGGAGGATGGTCTCCAGTTGCGCGCACGTCTCATCCTTAGACTTCAGAAACCGCACCCACATGAAGTTAGTGTGGTGGTCGATGACCAGCAGGCAATACCGCAGGCCGTAGGGGGAGGGTACACTGACAGGACCCCACAGAT
>JAPMLY010000859.1:0-120000 GCA_026401115.1 Tetraselmis chui
AGGGCGCCTCCGTGATATGGGGGCCGGGGTGGTGAAGGGCATATCCGGCGTGGGGGAAGGGGGGAGGTGGTGGGAGGTGATCAACCCGGATGGCGTGACGCGAGGGGTCGTAGTGCGCATCGGCACGCGCGGGCTCGCGGGGCGCATCGTGGCGGCGTTGTGCGACTGTGGGGTCGCCAACAGGGGCTGCAGCAGGAAAGAGTGTTTCTGCGTCCGGGGTGATGAAACCAGGCTGGGGATGTTCAAGCAGGTGGAGGGTGTGGCCGTCGTGGCTGGCCCGGACGGGTTCGAGTTGGGCATCGTGGCGGCGCTGAGCTACAGGGGGGTGCGGATTAGCACCCGCAGCAGCAACAGCACCCTCGGCCGACTGCGAGTCGAAACGAGCTGTTAAGCTCGCCACTTGCGCAACGAGCAGCGCGAGAGTATCCGGGGGGTGATCGAGGTTGCTCTGGTGAGAGCCTGACTCAGGGGAACCAACAGGTGAAACAAGCGGGTTTTTCTGCGCCATTTCGACAGAGGGCAAAAAAAGAAAGAGCTGGAAGAAAAACAGGCAGCGGTAAAAACCGCTAGCCGGACTCGTGCCTAACAGCGGTATGCAAAGAGACGGCCTGATGCCCGCCGACCCCTCGGCCTGTAGCCCCGGGGTGTCTCAGAGCACCTTTTCTGTATCCTCCACCCAGTGTGGGGCACAAGTCGAGGCCAAGGCCAGGACAGGTGGAGCGCTGCGCTGATGGCCTAGTCGCAAAGCTAATATGAAAATAAAAAAAGGTAAGCGACGGCTAGCGTGCAACCTGTGGATGCGTATTCACCCGACAGTGCACCCCCCCGTTCTCCAGCTTGGACCTGTGTGCACCCTGTCCACACACGACGAGTGCGTCGGTGTGGGTGGCTGGCTATCTCCGGCGGGTGGCTGGCTTAAGAGGGTGGTGGCGGGTTTTAAAATCGCAGTTTATACTGGCGATACCGCCGACTACAAGTTGAAAGTACTAGGTGTCTATAGAAACCTGCCTTCTGCGGGAGAGCTGTCGATCGCAGCTCGCCGAACCAGGTTGTCGCGCGTGAGTGACGTGAGGCGGGGGCCCATAACCTATTAAACCATGCAAACACAGTTAGTGTGGAAGATATCGTACGCAAACGTAGTTACAGTCACAGTCCCGCAAACGGAACAGTTACAGCGACAACCAGCCTACATGCGTGGTGTCGGGACAACAGAAGTGGGAGAGCTGTAGCCTAGCGACAGCTCTGTACCGAGTCAAACAGTTTATCGGTATGTCCGATCTAGACATGTACTAATCATATCTAGAGTAGCTTATAGTAGCTATCTGCAACTAATACGTATGCGGTATTACTTACAACAGAGTGACCTAACCCCTACCTCAAGTGGTAGTCTACTCCGAACGCAACACCATGCGAGAAAACACTCGCACCATACCCCCTCCTACCACATACAAGCGCAATCCACTCGCCACCACCTCATGACACCTTTTCATCACCTAAGGCAAAAACAACCAAGATTGAGAGACGAGTATAGCATCGTGATCTAGCACTGTCGGCATTTGTATACGTTTACGAAAAGCTCAGCTCCCGCGGATTTCCTTCTTTACAAGCGGTAATGTAGATCGTGGAAAATACAAAGAAAGTACTGAATTAGCTCGGGCGCAAGACTGGTGGACAGGGCCGCTGAACAGCGTGTACCATTCACCTCTCCCCACCCGAGCCTAGCTCACAATGGTCAGTGGATCCGTAGCGACACCAGACGGTACACACTCAAAGGCGCAGCTTCCAGGGATTTGAATTTCAACCCCCCGACAGCTATCGCGCCATCCACTTCAAACTCCACACAAGTACCCGTCAAAGTACTGCGACCCACCAAAACAACACACAGCTTACAAAAAACACCCTCCCCGGCAGACGGCGCGCCACATCGCGCGCCTCCGAGCGTCCGGACGTCCCTGTCCGCCGCCAACATCCACCAAACCCAGGTCCCATCAGGCCTGGTCGCGTGCAGCCAACACGCGCACTACTCTCAAACACCTACTCGGAAAGCCACACTCACTTCCTCTAACCAGCTACACCTCTTGAATTCAAACTCGAAAGCCATGTCCTCGACCCCTACCCCCCCCCCCACTTACTGACAGGCGCTCTTGAGGGATCCCCCGCCGCATGGCCGCTTCACGGACCTCTACCATCCCATGAACGCACTCGCAGGGCATCCCCTGACCCCGTTTCTCACCGCCCCTCAACTCAACCACCCCCAACAGATCATGGGCACACCTCTGGACCCCCTTCCTCTCCGTCGAGGCCTCCAGGCCTCCCTGGTCCTATCTCCCCCGCGGTCAACCGTGGCCCTCGGACAGGCCGACGACTTCTCCACCCGTATGGTCGACTCACTCCTCCTTACAGGCCAATACTCCAACACCCCCCCCCACATCGCTCGTTTCTGGATCCACAGCGTCTTCTTACCGGACCCGACCCACCCCGACCCGATCACGTCGGCATGCTCGCTTGCCCGTCGCTGGCTCCTCGAGTGTATAAACGACCTCACTGATCTCCCCAACCGCATTAAAAATATAATCGGCAAGGAACTCGCCCACCACACTCGATGGACCGCGAACACCTCTCGAACGCCCCATCCCACCGCCCCGAAGTGTGACGATGCCACGCCCCTCCCAGTCGAGCTCCACACGGGCTTTCAAGAAATCCAACTGACTATTCCCACCTCCTGTATAGCGATCGGCCTCCTGTACCAATTGACTTCACGCCAGCGTGAATTCAGTTCGGCCGGTCCGGTACCCCCCTTCGCGACCTCCTCCCCTACGCTCCTGACTAAACTGAGTCAGCAGAAAATTCGTTTTCTCCGCGATGCCTCCGCTCCCGGAGTCTCAGGCCGAAGGGTGAAAATCCGCTCCCCCATATTCACCGGTATCACCGGCCAAGAGGCGATCGCCCTCCTGCAGGACCTCCTTACCTCCGACCTCGCTACAGCACTCACCGCGACTGGATCAACCCCCTCGACCCACTCCCAGAGCCGCCTCGAAGACCTACCCGAGTAGGCTCAGTTCACCCTCCAGTTCGCGGACGCCATCCAACCGGTGTACACCCCCATCCCGATCGAGTCTAACCCTTCCTCCTTCTGGGTAAATATCCTCCACCTGCCCAATAACCCCATTCATTCACAATCCGGCCATGTATCCCTTCACCCCCCCATCCCATCACCCCCCTAGGCCTCTTCCACTACACAACACTGAAAAAGTTCCCTGACGGCTCATACTTTCGCTCGCCCCCGTCCAACTCCCCCACAGTCACTACCAGCATTCAAGTATCCCTCAGCATCGAAATGTATTGCATCCTCATTTCCACCAACGGCACCGCCACCATCCCCCTCACACCGTCCAGACATACTTATCCTCACAGAGGCACACGCATTCAATCCACATGACACCCACAAATCCCGCTGGCGCATAGCCCTCCCCCAATACCACCTCAAAAGCTCCCGCCCTTGCTACTCACCTCTGCCCCTACCCAACGCAGGCGTCCTCTTCGCGGTCCGCAGAGCCTCATTCCAATCAGCCACTATCCTAACCCCGCCCCCCCCACCTCATCTCCCATATCGCAGGACTAAAAATCGTTCCCCACTCAGGAACCCCTTACCTCCTCATAGGTACTTACATGCCACAGCTCTCCACCCCCCAACTAACCCGCCTCTACGCAGACGTCGCTGCTTGGGGCCTCCGCCTAGCGGACGACCACCCGCACCACCGCACCCTCTGGGGGGGGGACTTCCAAACAACCACTACCGCAGGTACATGACACCCTGCCCTCACCTCATTACTCAAATCCCACCTCCACCCCCTCCATGACCCCATCCCTACCTTCCCCCGCAGCGACGGCTGCCTTGACCACTGGCTCACCACAGCCCCTTCACCTAACACCCTCCCAACCTCCTCCTGCTCGATATTCTCTTCCACCTCCCACTTTACCGACCACTCTGCAATTCACCTCGTCATTCCCGCCCCTTTCTCCCTCATGGCTCACCCCCCCCCTCCCCACACCCACCCCCACACTCATCGCACAGCGCGCAAACTCCACTTTCGTCTCCCCCTCACACCCGACCAAATCAAAGCGTACCAATCCAGCACCCCCGACCTCATCAACCAAACGGCTTCCCTCCACGCAGAAATCCTCAACACGTCGCACACCTCGGCAACCCCCGACTCCCTCGACACCCTCGCCTCACAATTCACTACACTCCTCTCCCAACACATGGACCACGCAGCCACAGTTTGGCCCCTCCTCCCCGCCAAAAAACCCCGACCACCCCAAGCGTCCCTTGACCCTACTTGGCTCACAAATAAAACACGCACTCACATACTCAAACTCCGCAAATGCAGCAAGAACAACGGCCCCCTCCCCCTCACCCAGAAACTCTTAAACACACCTGACTACCTCTCCCCCGACGCCATAAAGCAGCAATGCCAAGCACGCATACGCCAACTCCTTCACGCCACCACCACGGATAAGCTAAGGAAAATAAAACCCGAGCCAATGAGGCCTACGACGCCTGCCCCAAACTCTCCCACCGCAGATTGAAAACTAAAAGCGGCCTCCTACCCCCCGCCGGCGCCGCCCCCACCCTCCACCGTATCACCAAACCCGATAAAACTACCGCATCCTCTCCCTCCGCCGTCATTGACGCTGTACACTCTCACTTCGCCTCCGAACTCGGCCGCGCCACCCCACACGACCTCCCCAACCCCCCCCGGGAACTCCCGGCCAACCCCGATAACTTTACCATCGAACCCCGCGGTGACCCCTCTCTCACCCTTGCCGACATGATTACCCGAGACACTTTCGATAAAACCCTCAACTCCCTAGGCACCGGCAAAGCCCCCGGCCCCGACGGTATCCCCAATGAAATACTCAAATTCCTACCACCGGCGACCCGCTCCGCCCTCTTCTCTCTCCTCTCCCTCCTAGCACACAAATCCTACACCCCTCCTGATTGGTGCCACAGCACTACATGCCTGCTACATAAGAAAGGCGACCCTTCCCTCCTAGACAACTACCGCCCCATCGCCCTCATGAATAACCTCCTTAAACTATGGACAGCACTAATCAAAGACGCAGGCTCGAAATACGCCGAAACCCACGGCATTCTCAGCGACCAACAAGACGGATTCAGACAACACCGCAGCATCCACGACGCCCTCTCCTCCCTCATTATGACGATGGAGGACGCGAAGCTCCACAAAAAAGACATCTACACCATATACGCGGATTTCAAAGGCGCCTTCAACGCCGCGGACCACCGCATCATGTTCAAACACATGCGTCAACTCGGTATGCCCCCCACCTTTGTCGACACATGCGAACACCTCTACGGGGTCTCAACTACATATTATATTACACCCCATGGCCCCACCCCCTCTACAGACATTAATCGCGGAACCCTCCAGGGCGATACCCTCTCCCCCTTTCTATTCACCCTCTTCCTTGAACCCTTCCTTCGCTGGCTCACGGTGGGAAGCCGGGGATACCGCCCAGGCCCCCCCGCTACTAACGTCGACCCCACAGAACCTACAGCCACATACCCAGGACACGGCTTCGCCGACGACCTCAGCATCGCCACGGGCTCGACCCCCAACATGACCATCCAGCTCAGAAAACTCTCCCTCTTCAGCGCCTACACGGGCATGACCGTCAACATCCGCAAATGTTGCATCACCGGCGCGCTCTGGCGCACATGCAACACCCTCACCCTCGCCAACACTACCCTCCTCGCATCCCGCATGCAAACTCAGTTCATCTCCCTAAACTCCACCCCGGCCCCCATCCCATTCATTGGCCCCAAGGACACATACCGCGTCCTAGGGGTAGAACTGAACACCTCCCTCAACTTCACCAAACACTGGCAAGAACTCAAACGTACCACTGCATCCCTCATCACCACCCTTTCCACCTCCCCACTAACACAATCCCGCAGAATCAGGGTCATCCGTGGACTCCTCATCGGAAAGCATTTCACCCTCCAGCTCGGCCTCTTCACCGACTCCCAACTCGACACTCTCGAAGGACAAATCTGCCGCGCACTCCGCTCCGCCGTCTCCTCGGTACGTAACCTTCCCCGCACCGCCCTTCACCGCCCTACATCAGACCTAGGATACGGCCTCCCCTCCCTCAAAGCCCACGCCGCACAACTCACAGTTTTCCACCTACATAAAATCATGAACAACTCAGGCTACAGAGGCCACATGGCCCGCGCACACATACGCACCCTATCCACCACGTACTCCCACTGGCCCTCGGAATCCATCATGTCAACCTGTTGCACCCCACCCATACTAAAGTGCTTAGTCAGAGCTCAACGCGATGCGGGCACCCTATTCCACAACATCCCTCCACTCTCCCTCACCAACCCTATCGCCTCCACAATCCGCGCGCACTTCACCACTCAAGACAACCGCGCACTTCACCACTCAAGACAACGCCCTCCTCGCCTCACTCCGGGACAAAGCCACACACATCACCGACCCTCACACATATAAACAAGCCTACTGCGATTTCTCCCCCCGCAAAACACACGCCTCCCTCCTACCCCGCCTCACCCCCCTTTGGAAAAATAACATCACCTCGTGGCCACAAGTCCTCCTCAGAGCCAACTCATCCTCCTTCATCCTCAAATCATGCAAATTCATCACCACACTCACGGGGTCCACCACCCCACTCTCAGTTCCCATCCGCCTCCTCGCCGCAATCCTCACTGAACCCCTCGATACTACCCACAACCGCCTCCCCATCACAAGCCTCACTACCAACCAAGCATCCCCCCCCACCACTATACACCCCTCATGGATTCCCCTCCTCTCCCCTCGCCTCCCCCGCTCACCCCCCACCCTCTCATCCGGCATCTACACCTCCCGCACCACTCACCCCACCCCCACCGCACCCACCACACACTTAGACACAGAATACCTCACCCCCTCAGACCACCACTACCCCCCTGCGACGTAACACGCATCATTTCCAAACACAAGGACACATAACACGGCCAAACGCAGTACATGGTTGAATGGGCCCCGGAACACCTCACGGAATGGGACATCCAGTTACAACTCGACGACGGCTTCCGCCTCATCTCCTCCACTCCCACATCGGTATGCCTCCCCTCCCCCTCCCCCACCGCCTGCTCCATCTGTCGTGACCCCCTGCACATAGAACCCTCCTCCACCTGTTGCACATGCCCGCACTTTGCCATACACTCCCAATGCCGCCCAGCTCAGGGACCCGCCACATGGCAGTGCGAGTGGTGTGCTCGCGGCCAACAACACGACCTCACCCACCTCCACGAAGTGCAGTGGGCCCCATGCCTACAACTCCACGACACCATCAGTGAGACCCCCTCCGGCCCCACCGCCCTCACCGCATTCAACTCAGGCTATGTCCCCTCCACCACACCCATTTTGCCAGAACCCGGACCCCCTCCGTGATCACACCCCCTAATCACATTCAACCATGACCCCATCAACCCCGACCTCGACATGCTCCCTACCGGTAAATTCGCTGTCCACGCACACCCATCACTCCACGACACCACCATACTCTGCACTCCCGACGGCCGCGCGGTCACCACCCTTAACGGCCCCCGCGTCCGCCACCTCTACGAACTCTTTCGCCCCGACCTCTCGCAGCATACGTTCGAAGAGGAGGTCTACCACCTCCTCACCCGCCTAGGCTCCCGCTCAGAAATCCACTCACCCACACCCGCCACCACCACCCGTAATAGATGGGCCACCAGAGAAGACCTCCTCACAGCTCTCCGTCACACATTCCACATACAGACAGAACTCTACTCCGACCCCCTCAATAAATCACTTCACTCCCACACCTACCACTCCCTCTACCCCGAAGATATAGTCTTCTCATCTAGCGGCAGCAATGCCCCACACACATGGCAAGGCACCAACATAGCCAACCCCGAATACGACCACGAATGCATGAGACGAGCCATGGAACACGCAATCACCAGCGCACACCTCACAGCCCCTCACACACCCAGCGCAACCATCCTCATCCTCCCCCGATGGGAACACACACCCTACCGCCACTCCAAATACATCAACTCCCCATACACCCACCACCTTTACACCCTCCCCAATGACGCAAACACCTTCCTACCCCCCGACCAACACACAGGCCACCCCACCCCTACCCCATTCGGCACACGATGGATGGTCGACATATATCTCGTCGCCAACCCCCTCGCACTCTCCACCCTCCCATCACCCACAGCCATGACCGCACTTCACAACACTCTCGAATCTATCTACGACACTCACCTCCCCAACCCTATCATCACCCCCCCTCCTCCACACCTCCTTGACTCCTACTCCCCCCACTCAGCGGGTATGTACCACCGCCCCCCGAACCCAACTCACCCCCTCACATACCCCCTCCCGGACCGCGTGCATCTAACGTACCCCCCCACCAGAGGCACCCCTGCTTGGAATTGGCAGGACTTTGTACACACAGACGGCTCGAAAAAAGGAAGCTCGTCCCCCCTCGGAGCAGCAGCTACCCACCCCGCCTCGGACACCAACATCAAAATCATGGTGACCTCTACCCCTCCCTCACTACAATAAATCGCGCTGAATTAGCTGGCATAGACATAGGCCTCCAACTTGGCCGCACCCACCTCCTCACAGACAGTGCGTGCTCCCTCCGCCTCATACAAGGATACTTAAACTGCCCCTCCGCTTACCGCCACAACATTCACCGTGACACCCTCTTATCCATCACACACACCCTTAAATCCCGCTGCGACGCAGGCATCCGTACACACCTCGGCAAAATCAAAGCCCATAACCATTCCCTGGGCAACGACCTCGCTGACACCCTCGCCAACCTCGTCGCGGATGGTCACCCACCCGACACTACATACATCACAGGTTCCGAGGTCACGATAGGTCATTGGACCTGGCTATACACCCTCGTTCCACAGACCCTAGGAGACCCCATACCCTACAGATACACAAACCTCAAAGCCGACGCACACACCTACAGCACAAAACACACACACACCCCTCTCTCGCAGACAACCAAACACGGAGCCCTCCTCGCCCGCGCCGCGAAGGACGGCGCCGACTTCTCTTACCACAAAAAACACTCAACCCTCACAAATATCCAGTTCACACACAAGCAAGAATTCATGTGGGGCGTCCACAACACCCGCCTACTTACTCACAACCCCACCCTGCGCTGCCCCCTCTGTGGCCAATTCACTAGCAACGGCCACATGGCAGGTAAATGCCCCTCTATGTCTGGTCTAAGACAGGACCGACACAACATCGCTCTGCAACTCCTACTCTCCCTACTGGAACGCCACAACGGAGGACGCTGGGAAACCATCACCGCAGACTTCGGTAATAAACCCATAAAATCATTTGCTTCCCCCACCCCTACCCACACTCCGCTTGACTGCCACCCACCCCACCCCACCCACATGCCCACCCGCCTTGTTGCTGCTAACGAAGGTCTCTCGCCTGACTCCCTAACCTCATGCCCCGCCGTCCTCCCCCCTGAGATTCTCCCCCCCCCTGCTTCGTCCCCCTGCACACAAACCTGACTTCATCCGCATCCTCGAACCCCGATTCGTTGGTCACTCCAACGGTCGCCGACGCTACGCATCCATACAAAAGATTCAGATAGGGGAATGGAAGTACTGCACAGACAATAACCTATCCCACACAGCCGACCTCATACGCTCCAAATACACACCCCTTGCAAACGCCATTAGATGCCACTGGCCAGGCATAGTGGTTGACATCCTCCCCATCGTCATGAGCCGCACAGGTACACCGCACCCCTCCACCATCACGAGTCTCACCTCCCTTCTCACCGCCCGCACCGACCATCCTGATAAACTCGTCTCCAAGGCACACCTCGACACGTCTCGCATCCTTGCACAACTCCACACGCATACTGTCCAATGGCTGCATCACCTCCTACTCATATACCGCATCAAGTCCCGCACGACCTCCCGCCGCGCATCCACACATTGCCCCCTCGCACGACCCTAAATGCACACAACCTTCGCCTCTACTTGCACACCTCCCCGGGGGGGAGTAAAACCCCGACCCACATTGGAGAGGTTGGATTAGGTGGTTAACGGTCTAGCCCTTACTTGTAAGTTCCCTGTATGGCATAGTTGGGAGGGCCCAGAGACAGCAGCCGACGCATCCGGCTTTTGGTGAAAAACCGGCGCATACGGTACATGTTGTAAACAATTTCAATATTTCAATTTCAATGTCGCCTACCCTTGCTACCACCGCGATGCCTCCCTCCCCTACCCCACTTCACGCCATCGACTTTACCGCTGTCGAGCCACTTACTCTACCTCTATATCGCCAATGTATCTCCCATGATTGCCCTCCAGTGGCTTGTCACAACTCGGCGTCTTCGCTCGCCTCCTCGACCCGCAACCCGGCCGGTTCAGCCCAAGTCTCGCTTGTGGATCATGCTCTGGCGGCTCACTCACCCTCCTATGCATGGAAAGATGTTCTACTTAGCTAACTCACAATCCCCCCCCCCTTCCCGCAGCGACTAGGCACACCCTAGCACCAACAACTCGCGCCCCTCGATGCATCGAGAGCATTTGACCTCTCAATTCGAAGATCCAGACGATTTTCCATCCCGCGGCACCCCTCCCGTATAGTTCCCCGGTCTTGTCACCACCGACCCAACCGCCGCTATTGCTCTTGGCAACCCTTGTTTCCGCTCGACCTCTCCAACCACAAGCCATCGTCACATTACCTCCTTACTCTCCAATTCCCCCACATGCGCAATCGAGACACGAGTCGACCAGCCAACAAAGCCCGAAAGAACTCCCCAACCATAATGGAGACGTCAAATCGTGCTCACGTGCAGCCCGACGCAAAATGTCTACTAACCCATTTGCTAAACCCGGTCAGCAACCAAATCAGACGGAGTAAATGGATTGATCAAACGAGACCACCCCCCCCCCCCAAGGAAAAAAAAAAAAAGGAGGTGGACCCTACTCCCGTCACGACAGCAAGCCATTAATATGCTTCAACATGGCGCCCGCCGGCGGCGCAGAGGCGGCGGCCCCGGAGAGGGGTGCGCTCGCAGACCCGTCGGCACCTACCTCTACCTCCACGCGGTGGGCGCTGGTAACCCCATAGCCGTGCCATGTATGGCACGGTAGGGGGCCGAACGAGGTACCGACAGCTGCGATCCGCGGGATCAGCAGCTGTCAGGAGGCCCGGTACGGAGGGTTTTGGAAAAACATAATATCCGTACACCGGCACATGAATCTCCCGCTCGGCCAGTCCGATATGTCTTTTCCGCGACTAAATACTCGCAGATACTCTCCCGACGATGGGACGGGGGCGGCGTTTGCGAAATATTTTTTGGCGAAGAAGGATACGGACGGATCAGCGGAGGGACGAGGGTGTTGGAGCTGGCGGCGGACAGCTGGGAAGCAGCGCTAGGGCACGGCGCTCGCTAGAAGTCGCCAGCCATGCGTGAGCCTTAGGTCTCCCCTGGGGGCGAGGCCTGATGCTACGCATGACGGAGGTGGGTCGCAGCCGGAGGAGCGGCACGGTCTGGCGGCGGCGGTCCTTTGGATCACCCGCCGCCGAAAAAACCCGGTACGAGGGGTTTTTGGAAAAATTCCCGTACCCACCATCTTTTGAGGACATGCGACTCGATCCATGTGTTCTTCCAACCCCTTCCCTAGTCGGTACCCGGTTGTCGATAGGCTGCCTCAGGCAGTGTGCCTAGGGTTATCGTAACGGCACATTGCTCGTAAAGGCGGCCCCCTAACAACGTAAACCACCGGGGGAGGGTACGGACGGCCAAATCACGATCATATAGGTGTTGGAAACAGACGGGAAAAGGACAGGGGACATGAGAAAATCTGGCTCGGGGGCAGGAGAGCCAGCCGGACACCGTATGCAGCCTAGTTATTTTCTCTTCTCAGCCCCCGAAGGAGGAGAGAAGACTCGGCTAGGTGGCGAGCTGCATCGGGAGGAGCGGCTAATACATCGGGCGGGGTTGAGCACGGATCGAGGCGGGACCGACGACGACCTATGGGAGGGGGCTTTTCACCTGCCTTTCCCCCCTGGCTCCGGCACGACCGGAGTCGCAAAGGGGCCGAGGTCAGGCAGGTTCGCCTCGACTAGCTCAAGCTGAATAGCCTTGCTGATTAGCGACCCCGCAGCGGCTAGAGCAGGCCGCGTATCGTGGAGAGTAGCGACATTTTATATTTCATATTGTATCAAAAAAAGAAAACACGCATAGATCAGAAAATAATAAATACCTGGATACATGTATGTTTTAAACGGTATCGTTACTGCCATTGGAGAGGTTGGGATTAGTGGTTCACGGTTTGCCTCTTGCTTATGAGTCCTTCGGATTGGCAAAGCACAAGGGGGGCCAGAGACAGCAGCCGGTTTATACTGGTATTGTTGTAAACAATTTCAAACTTTAAATTTTTGCTTCAACATGTCCATACAGTACACCCCCCCGGATCAGCCACCACCTCCCACATGGGAGGCCGTCGCTCGACCACTACCACCTCCCCTACGTCCAACCATGCGGGACTACAAAGAATTCGCGGACAAAGCTCGCCCCTTAACTAGGCCAGTCGTTCCAAGACATCTTGCGGAACCCCCCCCCCCCTCCCCCCACCCCCCACTTAGCAACCAACAGCGAACAATCAATCACATCATATGACGAGCCGGTTGTACTAAAGCTCAACATCCTCGTCAAATCCGGCATTCCTCTAACCATGGGCAACAAAAACTCCACCACACATAAGCTAATAGCGTCCGCTACTATCCACTGGGGCCTCAAATTCCGCCCGAAGAACATCCGCATCTACTCACGCCTAGACCCGGCTGCCCCCAAGATCCCATCATGTCGACGAAACCTTCCCCATCCAAATCACCGGCACGGTCTTTATTTGTATCACCTGCCGACTTACTGCCCAAGACCCCCTTAATAGTACACAGAATCATACCGACAACGTCGCATGGCTAATCTGCGACCCTGAGGGCAGCCCATGCGAGACCTCCATCCAAGGCGCCCCCCACTTCGAGGAAAAGAGTAGCAGCCACCATCCGCCGTCTCCTCGGTACGTAACCTTCCCCGCACCGCCTTCCACCGCCCTACCTCCGACTTCGGATACGGCCTCCCCTCCCTCAAAGCCCACGCCGCACAACTCACAGTCTGCCACCTACATACAATCATGAACAACTCAGGATACCGAGGCGACATGGCCCGCGCTCACATCCGCACCATGTCCACCACGTACTCCCACTGGCCCTCGGAATCCATCATGTCAACCCGTTACACCCCACTAACACTCCAATGCTTAGTCAAAGCTCAGAGCGATGCGGGCACCCTCTTCCACAACATCCCTCCACTCTCCCTCACCAACCCTATCGCCTCCACTCTCCGCGCCCACTTCACCACCCAAGACAACACCCTCCTTGCCTCACTCCGAGACAGAGCCACACACATCACCGACCCCCACACATATAAGCAAGCCTACTGCAAATTCTCTCCCCGCAAAACACACACCTCCCTCCTCCCCCGCCTCAACCCCCTCTGGAAAAATAACATCACCACATGGCCACAAGTCCTCCTCCGAGCCACCTCCTCCTCCTTCATCCTCAAATCCTGCAAATCTATCTCCACACTCACGGGGTCCACCACCCCACTCTCAGTCCCCATCCGCCTTCTCGCCGCGATCCTCACCGAATCCTCCAGTACTATCCACAACCGCCTCCCCATCACACAACTCACCCCCAAACAAGCATCGCCCTCCACCACTATCCACACCTCCTGGATTCCTCTCCTGTCCCCACACCTCCCTCGCTCACCCCCCACCCTCTCATCCGGCATCCACGCCTCCCGCACCAAACACTCCACCCCCACTGCACCCACCACACACATAGGCACCGATTACCTCACCCCCTCCGACCACCACTTCCCCCCCTGCTACGTAACGCGCATTTTTTCCAAACACAAGGACAGGGATGACGGACAAACGCAGTACATGGTCGAATGGGCCCCGGAACACCTCACGGAATGGGACAATCAGTTACATCTCGACGACGGCTTCCGCATCATCTCCTCCACCCCCACATCGGTATGCCTCCCCACCCCCTCCCCCGCAGCCTGCTCCATTTGTCATGACCCACTGCACACAGAACCCACCTCCACTTGCTGCACATGCCAGCACTTTGCCGTACACTCCCGATGCCGCCCAGCTCAGGGACCCGCCACATGGCAGTGCGATTGGTGTGCTCGCGGCCAACAACACGACCTCACCCGCCTCCACGAGGTCCAGTGCCCCCCCTGCCTACAACTACACGACACCATCAGTGAGACCCCCTCCGGCCCCACCGCACTCACCGCATTTAACTCCGGCCTCGACGTGCTCCCCACCGGTAAATTCACCATCCACACACACCCATCACTCAATGACACCACCGTGCTCTGCACTCCCGACGGCCGCGCGGTCACCACCCTTAACGGCCCCCGCGTCCGCCACCTATTTCAACTCTTCCGCCCCGACCTCTCGCACCACACGTTCAAAGAGGAGGTCTACCACCTCCTCACTCGCCTAGGCTCCCGTTCAGATATCCACTCACCCACACCCGCCACCACCACCCGTAACAGATGGGCCACTAGAGAAGACCTACTCACAGCTCTCCGTCACACATTCAAGATACAGACAGAACTCTACTCCGACCCCCTCAATAAATCCCTCCACTCCCACACATACCACTCCCTATACCTCGAAGACATAGTCTACTCATCTAGTGGCAGCAATGCCCCACACACCTGGCAAGGCACCAACATCGCCAACCCCGAATACGACCACGACTGCATGCGTCGCGCCATGGAACACGCAATCACCAGCGCACACCTCACAGCCCCTCACACACCCAGCGCGACCATCCTCATCCTCCCCCGATGGGAACACACACCCTACCGCCACTCCAAATACATCAACTCCCCATACACCCACGACCTCTACACCTTCCCCAATGACGCAAACACCTTCATACCCCCCGACCAACACACTGGCAAACCCACTTCTACCCCATTCGGCACACGCTGGATGGTCGACATCTACCTCGTCGCGAACCCCCTCGCACTCACCACCCTCCCTTCTCACACAGCGATGACCGCACTTCACAACACTCTCGAATCTATCTACGACACTTACCTCCCCAACCCCGCCATCACCATCCCTCCCCCTCACCTCTTCGACACCTACTCACCCCACTCGGCAGGCATATTCCACCTCCCCCCAAACCCAACTCACCCCATCACATATCCCCTCCCGGAACGCACGCAACAACATACCCCCCCACCACCAGAGGCACTCTTGCTTGAAACTGGCAGGACTTTGTTTACACAGACGGCTCGAAAAAAGGAGACTCATCCCCTCTCGGAGCAGCAGGCACACACCCCGCCTCGGACACCAGAATCAAAATCATGGTGACCTCTACCCCTCCCACGCACACAATAAATCGAGCTGAACTAGCTGGCATAGATGTAGGCCTCCAACTCGGCCGCACCCACCTCCTTACAGACAATGCGTGCTCCCTCCGCCTCATACAAGGATACTTAAACTGCCCTTCCGCTTACATACACAACATTCACCGCGACACGCTCCACTCCATCACACACACCCTTAAAAACCGCTGCGACGCAGGCATCCGTACATACCTCGGCGAAATCAAAGCACACAACCACTCCCTAGGTAACGACCTCGCAGACACCCTCGCCAACCAAGTCGCGGATGGCCACCCACCCGACACTACATACACCACAGGTTCAGAGGTCACGATAGGCCACTGGACCTAGCCATACACCCTCGTTCCACAAACCCTAGGAGGCCCCATACCCTACAAGTACACCAACCTCAAAGCTGACGCACACACCTACAACACCAAACACACACACACACCCCTCTCGCAAACAACCAAACACGGTGCCCTCCTCGCCCGCGCCGCGAAGGACGGCGCCGACTTCTCTTTCCACAAAAACCACACAACCCTCACAAATATCCAGTTCACCCACAAGCAAGAATTCATGTGGGGAGTTCACAACACCCGCCTTCTTACCCACAACCCCACCCTACGCTGCCCCCTCTGTGGCCAATTCACTAGCAATGGCCACATGGCCGGTAACTGCCCCACCATGTCTGGCCTGAGACATGACCGACACAACAGCGCGCTGCAACTCCTACTCTCACTACTGGAACGCCACAACGGAGGACGCTGGGAAACCATCACTGCAGACTTCGATAACAAACCCATAAAATCATTTGCTTCCCCCTCTCATGCCCACACTCCACTTGACTGCCACCCACCTCACCCCACCCACATGCCCACCCGCCTTGTTGCTGCTGACGAAGGTCTCTCGCCCGACTCCCTAACCTCGTGTCCCGCCGTCCTCCCACCTGAGATTCTCCCCCCCGCGCTACGACCCCCCGCACACAAACCTGACTTTATCCGCCTCCTCGAACCCCGATTCGTCGGTCACACCAACGGTCGCCGACGATACGCATCCATAAAAAAGATCAAGATAGGGGAATGGAAGTACTGCACGGACAATAACCTCTCCCAAACAGCTCACCTCATACGTGCCAAATACACTCCCCTTGCCAACGCCATCCGTAGCCACTGGCCAGGCATGGTGGTAGACATCCTTCCCATCGTCATGAGCCGCACAGGTACACCGCACTCCTCCACCATCACGAGTCTCACCTCCCTACTCACCGCCCGCACAGACCCTCCTGACAAACTCATCTCCAAAGCACGCCTCGACACGTCTCGCATCCTTGCACAACTCCACACGCATATTGTCCAATGGCTGCATCATCTCATACTCATATACCGCATCAAATCCCGCACGACCTCCCGCCGCGCCTCCGCACATTGCCCCTTCGCACGCCCCTGAATGCACGCCGCCCTCGCCTCATTGCACAACTCCCCGGGGGGGAGTAAAACCCCCGAACATCCATGGAGAGGTTTGATATAGGTGGTTAACGGTCTAGCCCTGACTTGTAAGTTCCTTGTATGGCATAGTTGGGAGGGCCCAGAGACAGCAACCGGCGCATACGGTATTTGGTGTAAACCGGCGCATACGGTACATGTTGTAAACAATTTCAACTTCAATGGTAGCCACCACCTTTGGCTCATTGCCCTCGAATTCCAAGGCCTCACCACACATCAAGCTCTTGATCTGCTCGCCTCGGCCCTCGCTCACATATGGGACGACGGAGCGAAGGCCACCCCTAACATGAAGAAGACATCTACGACGAGAATGAATAAGCATGGAAAGTATACGAAAACGACCACCAAACACTGGCAAGAACTCAAACGTACCACCGCATCCCTCATCACCACCCTTTCCACCTCCCCACTAACACAATCCCGCAGACTCAGGGTCATCCGTGGACTCCTCATCGGCAAGCATTTCACCCTCCACCTCGGCCTCTTCACCGACTCCCAACTCGACACTCTCGAAGGACAAATCTGTCGCGCACTCCGCTCCGCCGTCTCCTCGGTACGTAACCTTCCCCGCACCGCCCTTCACCGCCCTACATTAGACCTAGGATACGGCCTCCCCTCCCTCAAAGCCCACGCCGCACAACTCACTGTTTGCCACCTACATAAAATCATGAACATCTCTGGATATAGAGGCCACATGGCCCGCGCACACATACGCACCCTATCCACCACGTACTCCCATTGGCCCTCGGAATCCATCATGTCAACTTGTTGCACCCACCCACACTAAAGTGCTTAGTCAGAGCTCAACGCGATGCGGGCACCCTCTTTCACAACATCCCTCCACTCTCCCTCACCAACCCTATCGCCTCCACAATCCGCGCCCACTTCACCACTCAAGACAACGCCCTCCTCGACTCACTCCGGGACAAAGCCACACACATCACTGATCCTCACACATACAAACAAGCCTACTGCGATTTCTCCCCCCGCAAAACACACGCCTCCCTCCTATCCCGCCTCACCCCCCTCTGGAAAAATAACATCACCTCGTGGCCACAAGTCCTCCTCAGAGCCACCTCATCCTCCTTCATCCTCAAATTATGCAAATCCATCACCGCACTCACGGGGTCCACCACCCCACTCTCAGTTCCCATCCGCCTCCTCGCCGCAATCCTCACTGAACCCCTCGATACTATCCACAACCGCCTCCCCATCACAAGCCTCACTCCCAACCAAGCATCCCCCCCCACCACTATACACCCCTCATGGATTCCCCTCCTCTCCCCTCACCTCCCCCGCTCACCCCCAACCCTCTCATCAGGCATCCACGCCTCCCGCACCACTCACCCCACCCCCACCGCCCCCACCACACACTTAGACACGGAATACCTCACCCCCTCAGACCACCACTACCCCCCTGCGACGTAGTACGCATCATCTCCAAACACAAGGACACAGAATACGGCCAAACGCAGTACATGGTTGAATGGGCCCCGGAACACCTCACGGAATGGGACATTCAGCTACAACTCGACGACGGCTTCCGCCTCATCTCCTCCACTCCCACATCGGTATGCCTCCCCTCCCCCTCCCCCACCGCCTGCTCCATTTGTCACGACCCACTGCACACAGAACCCTCCTCCACTTGCAGCACATGCCCCCACCTCCACGAAGTGCAGTGGGCCCCGTGCCTCCAACTCCACGACTGTGAGGTGCTACTTTGGTTAGGCTAAGATGGCAACCTTAGACTAATAGTAGAACCTAATCTCTGGATCTAATTATACAGCGTAGAGAGAATTAGTAAGATTGTCTTAGGAACAGGGTTTCTTACAATCTGGGTGTGGCGTGATTCTATTCTGTACCGGTCTCTCACCTCTACCAGTAAGTCCCCGTCTTAAATATCCACACCTCAGGTGTTCTAGAAACAGCCTTAGAACCTGTAGCTTGTGCTGTCTGCTAACTAAACCAAACTATTATTGGTGATACAGATTATCTGAGATTATCTGTACCGTCTATCTAATCTTATCGCACAAGCTCTTAGAACTATCTAGAAAAGAACTATCTAGAAGAGATACTGCTAGTAACTCTGTACTGTCGAGGGAAAATACGGCGATACAGTTGTACTGCCGTGATGACAATAAAAGAGTCACTGAATATCGCTAAGATACAGGTACCATTTAGAGGAAACAAATAATGTCAGATACTAGCACTTAGCTAAATGGCTAGGATATGACACTCTCCCCTCCTTAAGCACCAGCGTCCTCGCTGTGCAGTACTCAGGGTCTTGGTTTCTTGGGGGTTCTTGCAGGCCAGCGATTGCGAAATCTGACAAAGTCAGGGGTGCCAGAAAATTCTCGATAAACATCCGTTCGAAGAAATTCGGAAAAGATGTTTAAGTGGTTGACTCCTCGCATGGGTTCCCAAGTGTCCTCGCTAGGTACGTTGAACGGTGCTGCCCAGCGGACCTTAAATAAAAGTCCCGTGCCATTGGAGTTAAAAGCCACGTCGAGTATTTTGTCGACTTCAAATCGCTTCGCATCGTGCACAATCGGGATTGGCTGCGCACTGTTGGCCTGTTCTGGTTCTGCATTCCATTTTTCCAGTAGACTGGCGTGTACAACATCGTGAATCCGTACTCCAGGGGGTAGCTTAAGCCGAAATGCAACCGGGGAAACTTCCTCCGTAATGAGAAACGGTCCAATGTAGCGGTCGCGTAGTTTAGAACATGGCTGTTGTACAAACCGTAGATTTGTCGCCTTGAGCTTAACCTTGTCGCCAACTGTAAAAGGTACTGGTAACCGGTGCCGATTTGCAGCGTCTTGCATGTGTGCCTGGGCTGCTTTGACGCAGTCGTGGGCAAATCTGTGCATCTCGACCAGAATCTTCACTTGCTCCGGTAAAGTACGGCTAGGCTCGTTATCTTCAAATGTAGCCGTCGTTGGAGATGTCGGCTCAAATCCTAGCGTCGCCTTAAATGGAGACATAGTCGTTGACGTAGAAACCGCTGCGTTGATCGCGAACTCCACGTTGGTAAGGTGTTGAACCCAGTCGTCGTGCAAGGGGTGCACATAGCATCGTATGACTTGCTCCCATGTCTGGTTTACTCGTTCAGTTTGGCCATCTGTCTGGGGGTGATAGCTCGTAGAGATATTAAGCTTGGTGCCAACAGCCCTAAATAGGGTTTGCCAGAAGTCGCTCATAAACCGGGGATCTCGATCGGATATTAATTTCCGTGGTAAGCCAAAATGCCGAAAAACAGCGCGGTGCATAACTTTTGCTAATTGTTCCGCTGTAATCGTTTTCGTAATTGGCTCGACAATCGTCCGTTTCGTAAGCATACAGACGAATACCACCACAGCATCATACCCATCGCACTCAGGAAGGTCCGTAATCAGGTCAAGCGATACATGCTCAAAGGGCCTGGTCGGTACCTCATGCGATTGAAGGAGTCCATAAGGCTTGTGTCGCGCTGCCTTGTTGCGTTGACAGGTAACACAGCTGCGTACATAGTGTTGTACTGTCCGCTTCATGTTAGGCCACCAAAACGTCCGGGTTACTGCTGCCAATAGTCGAATAATACCAGGGTGTCCCGCGGTCGGTGCGTCGTGTAGTTCGTACAATACTCTTGATCGCAATGTAGAGACGTTCGGAACATACAGTCTTGTCCCGTAGGCGTACAAGAGTCCGTTAGATTGACGTACCAGCCAGGTAGGCAGAGATTTCCGGGTAAGCAGATATTTGTCCGAATCATAAGCACTTTTGATTTCCGCATGAAGTCCAGAGTCAGGATGTAACCGGGATTCCAGGGAAAAAATCTGTGCGTGTAACTCGCATTCTGCTTCGTCGTTGGTCCAATCGCGTAACAGTTGCAGCTTCTGTAATGAGTTCTTCAGGTCAGGTCGGCGAGACAGAGCGTCTGCCTGGTTGACTGCTCCCTTCTTGTATACGATGTCCATCTGTCGCTGGTAAGGTGCTAAAACTTGAAGCCATCGCACCTGTCGAGTAGACAAATCGCGCTGCCGAAAGAAGTGTCGCAACGTGTCGTGGTCCGTAATTACTGTAAATCCCGCCGCGCCATCTAAGTAGCAACGGAACTTCAGTAGAGCGTCGCGAACTGCCAGTAGCTCTTGTTCGTGGACAGGATAGTGTACCTCATGCTTGTTCATCCTTCGAGCATGGTACGCAACAGGTTGTAATCCAATACCTTGGTCTTGTAACAACACAGCTCCTACTGCGAATCCAGAAGCATCTGTGTACAGTGTGTACCTTGCATTAGGAGAAGTGTCAGGAATTACCAGTACTGGTGCACGTACCATCGCGTCTTTAATTTGCTCGAATGCTGACTCGGCTTGAGAGGTCCAGCGAAATTCCGGTGTCTTCTTGGTCAGGTCCGTTAATGGGGTTGCTAGGGTTGCGAATTGGTTGATAAACCTCCGGTAATATCCAGCAAGTCCCAGAAATCCACGTACTTCAGTCACAGATTTCGGTCGGGGCCAATTCTGTACTGCCTCAACCTTGTCGGGGTCCATTCGGATCTGTCCAGCTTCCACCACATGCCCAAGAAAATTGACGCTCGATCGTCCGAAGTAACACTTAGAGAGTTTGATATGCAACTGGTGTCGCTGCAACTCTCGTAACACGAGTCGAATATGCTCGAGGTGTTCGTCGGCCGTCTTACTGTAGATCAACACGTCGTCCAAATATACCACGCAGAACTTGCCAAGATACGGGGCCAAAACTCGATTCATCATCGCTTGGAATCCAGCTGGGGCGTTACAAAGTCCAAAGGGTAGAACGCAGTACTCGAACAGTCCGTAATGAGTTCGGAATGCTGTCTTATGTATGTCGCGCTCTTTGACTCGAACTTGATGATAGCCTTTATACAGGTCCAGCGTGCTGAAATAGTGAGCCCCATATAGCGAGTCGAGTAACTCATCAATCCGGGGTAACGGTGTTCGGTCTTTCCTCGTGAGGTCGTTGAGTTTCCGGTAGTCTACGCACATACGCATGGTACCATCCTTCTTGCGTACAAATAAAATCGGGGCACCATACGGAGATTTAGACGGACGAATCCAGCCTTTTGCGAGTAAGTCTTGCAACTGTACTTGAACCTCCCGGAGTTCTGCTGGTGACATACGGTACGTTCGCTCCTTAGGTGGTTCATCGCACTCCAAATTAATTTCAAAGTCGCACTCGCGAGTTGGCGGTAGACCGTCAGGCTCCTTGATAATGTCCGTAAACTCATTCAGGGAATCTCGTAACGAAGTCGTCCACTCAGGTTGTTGATCAGTGTTGATGTCGTCGACCGCGTCCTGTACTTCTCGTAGTCCAATCACGAAGAGGTCTGCTGGTTGTTGTCTAAGCAGCTTTGCCATCGCATCCGCCTCCAAGTGATGTACTGTCACAGGTACGGTGTACTCGTCGCCAGACACCATAGCTTCGCCAGTTTTACGGTCGCGAATCGTTTTAGTAGACCAATCTATATCCGGGTTGACGGCTTGTAACCAAGGTTGACCGAGGATGATGTCGAATTTATCCAGTTCTGTCGTAATTGCGTCCAGACGTATGTCTAGGGTCCCTACTGTGAGTACTTCATTCCGTAGTCGCTGGCGAGTCGTAGTTGTACTACCATCTGCCAATTTTATCCGGTATTTCTCTCCAGTAACCGTCGGAATGTGATGCTCCCGTACCCACTCAGCCTTGCAGAAATTTTCCGAAGCGCCAGAGTCAACCAAAATACGGCATCGATGTCCGCGTAAGGTGCCTCCCAACACTAACAGACTTGTTCCAGACTGGGTTGTGGATACATGTAGCGTCGCAGGAACACTGTCTTCTAGTCGGACGTTCTTGTTCATCCACCCGTCAATCGGTTTCCCAAAAGTCTCGTAACGAAGAGGGAACTGCTGTTCTCCACAGACTAGATAACCCGTACGCCGTGCCGAAATTAATTCCTTCCAGGTAGCCCATACTGCCCGAGAAGTTGACGTAGCGTCCGGTATCGATCCGGGTCGAACGCGAGCGATATACACGTAGCGCTTATTCTGTCCGGAAGACTCCGTCCCTAAAAGGCGTAAATTTGTTTCGCTCACCTTTAATCCAGTTGTCTCCGTAAGAGCTCGCACTGCTGTGTATTCCGGGGTCGCGTCTTCAATCTCCTGTTTGCCACCAGGAAACCAGACCATGCCAGTGTCCTCTTTCGCTAGTAACACTCGTCGGCCATCGGTAACAAGAGTCGTCGAGTGAGTCCAGTAGGTCTTCGGGGGATTCTGTAGGTTCTGAGGCAGAAATCGAACTCGATCGGTGTCGTCGACGTAGACTTGCGTCGTCCATCTTGTCGGTCCAACATCTTGCCTTCTTCCTTCTATTCCATCGTTCGTGGGGCAGGTAAACACATGTTCTTTCGCCGCCAGCTCGTCGACAAGTCGGAAATTTCGCAGCAGCTTGAACCATGGTTTTGCCCTCCATTTTGGAACCACTATAACCGCTCTCAGATGGGGATGAAGCAGTTTACTCCGCAAATAATGGCCCAAAAAATCTTCCAATTCATTAAATGGCGCATTTAGCCAAATTCTCCGGTACTTCTGTAAATCTCTCTCCTGAAATGGGCGCGCCGGACAGCAAAAATCCTCCGCCACTTGAGAATTAAGGCCGTCATTATCGCTAGCTCCATCTAAGTCGAAAGGTCCGTAGGTCTGAGAGTACTTCAGGAAATACTCCCTATTCATCATCCAGTCGCTAAAGTCCTTGCTCCTAAAGACTGGCCTCAATGTCGTTTGAGGTAACGGGTCTCGTACTTCTTCTGTTCTGGTCTCTTCCTGAGTCGCTGTAGGAGACGAAACCTCATCCTGCAGCTTGCCGCGAGCTGCCGACTCAGGTCTCACTTTCCCGGCCGGGATTTCCTCGTTCTGTCATTCTTCTTGTTCTTTCTGTCTGGGCAGTCGATAGCGATGTGTCCCTTCTTGTGGCAAATGAAGCACTTGCCCTCCTTCTTAAATCTGTCGACCTCCTCTTGAGTGAGGCGTCTAATCTCGTACAGCTCCCGCGGCTTTTCTTCGGTCGCGCCATGCGAATCTTCCTCCGACTCACTGTCGATCTCCTCCCCTGCCTCTGAAAAGTCGCTGTCTTCTTCGATGGCGTTCAGTCGGCCTGTCGAGCGTTGGGTCGTCTCAATCTTGGTCTCCGCTGCCTCCGCTCGCAGAGCTGCTTGAATCGCCTCGTGTAGGGTCTTAGGGTTTTTCAGGGCAACCTCCTTATGAATCGAGGGTCTCAAACCGCGCTGGAAATCATGTACGTTATCTTCTTCGTGACGGTGAGGAAGCTCCAATAATTGTTCTCGAAAATAGTTCGCGTACTTCAGGACCGTGGTTTTCTGTCTTGCTTTGTCCAAATTCAATCTCGCTTGTTCCGCCGGTGTTCTTCCGCAGAATTCCTGAATTAAGGATTTCTCCATCTCAGAAACTCCGGAAAATCCTCCACCGACTTCATCTCCAGTCTGCGCAACTTGGGAGTACCACCACTTCGATAGTGGTCCTTCCAGAAAGCCAGATACCCAGTACACTCCTCTTTGCTCTTCAGGGTTAACGCTGTGATACCGTAGATACCCTCGCGCATGTCGGAACCAGTTTCTCAGCTCGTCGATGTTAGTCGTAGCGATGCTCTTGATCTTGGCTGGTTTGACATCGTTCGGCATCATGCTTGGCATCTCTCGCGTCCTCTCCGATCTCAATTGTTCTCCTCGAAGAAAATTCTCCGTTTCTCGGCTTCTGTTCACTCGTCCTTCAAAATGTCTGAAACCGTTGTCGACGTGGTCACGCAGTTGAGATAGCTCAGTCGAAAAAGTGTCAACTCGGTTACTTAGTCGTTCAAGCATCTCGGTGACGTGTACCGACATAGGCTCCATCGTGGGACTCGATCCTTCTCGCACTGTCTGTCTTCTACCATCCGTCGACGTCGGCGGTGTCGGCCCAGAAGGCGCCCCCTCTGGTCGACCATCAACTTCCTCTGGTAGTCTCTCTCCTGCTCGGTTAGACATCTTCGTCTCGTCTAGCTGTTCTGAGGCTCCGAAACCACGTGTGAGGTGCTACTTTGGTTAGGCTAAGATGGCAACCTTAGACTAATAGTAGAACCTAATCTCTGGATCTAATTATACAGCGTAGAGAGAATTAGTAAGATTGTCTTAGGAACAGGGTTTCTTACAATCTGGGTGTGGCGTGATTCTATTCTGTACCGGTCTCTCACCTCTACCAGTAAGTCCCCGTCTTAAATATCCACACCTCAGGTGTTCTAGAAACAGCCTTAGAACCTGTAGCTTGTGCTGTCTGCTAACTAAACCAAACTATTATTGGTGATACAGATTATCTGAGATTATCTGTACCGTCTATCTAATCTTATCGCACAAGCTCTTAGAACTATCTAGAAAAGAACTATCTAGAAGAGATACTGCTAGTAACTCTGTACTGTCGAGGGAAAATACGGCGATACAGTTGTACTGCCGTGATGACAATAAAAGAGTCACTGAATATCGCTAAGATACAGGTACCATTTAGAGGAAACAAATAATGTCAGATACTAGCACTTAGCTAAACGGCTAGGATATGACAACGACACCATCAGTGAGACCCCCTCCGGCCCCACCGCCCTCACCGCATTCAACTCAGGCTATGTCCCCTCCACCACCCCCATTCTGCCAGAACCCGGACCCCCTCCGTGGTCACACCCCCTCATTACGTTCAACCACGACCCCATCAACCCCGACCTCGACATGCTCCCTACTGGTAAATTCGCTGTCCACGCACACCCAGCACTTCACGACACCACCATACTCTGCACTCCCGACGGCCGCGCAGTCACCACCCTTAACGGCCCCCGCGTCCGCCACCTCTACCAACTCTTTCGCCCCGACCTCTCGCAGCATACGTTCGAAGAGGAGGTCTACCACCTCCTCACCCGCCTAGGCTCCCGCTCAGAAATCCACTCACCCACACCCGCCACCACCACCCGCAACAGATGGGCCACCAGAGAAGACCTCCTCACAGCTCTCCGTCAAACTCTACTCCGACCCCCTCAACAAATCCCTTCACTCCCACACCTACCACTCCCTCTACCCCGAAGATATAGTCTTCTCATCTAGCGGCAGCAATGCCCCACACACATGGCAAGGTACCAACATAGCCAACCACGAATACGACCACGAATGCATGCGACGAGCCATGGAACACGCAATCACCAGCGCACACCTCACAGCCCCTCACACACCCAGCGCAACCATCCTCATCCTCCTATGATGGGAACACACACCCTACCGCCACTCCAAATACGTCAACTCCCCATACACCCACCACCTCTACACCCTCCCCAATGACGCAAACACCTTCCTACCCCCCGACCAACACACAGGCCACCCCACCCCTACCCCATTCGGCACACGATGGATGGTCGACCTATACCTCGTCGCCAACCCCCTTGCACTCTCCACCCTCCCATCACCAACTGCCATGACCGCACTTCACAACACTCTCGAACCTATCTACGACACCCACCTCCCTAACCCCATCATCACCCCCCACCTCCACACCTCTTTGACTCCTACTCCCCCCACTCAGCGGGTGTGTACCACCGCCCTCCTAACCCAACTTACCCTCTCACATATCCCCTTCCGGACCGCGTGCATCTAACGTACCCCCCAAACAGAGGTACCCCTGCTTGGAACTGGCAGGACTTTGTATACACAGACGGTTCGAAAAAAGGAAGCTCGTCCCCCCTCGGAGCAGCGGCTACCCACCCCGCCTCGGACACCAAAATCAAAATCCTGGTGACCTCTACCCCTCCCTCACATACGATAAATCGCGCTGAATTAGCTGGCATAGATGTAGGCCTCCAACTTGGCCGCACCCACCTCCTCACAGACAGTGCGTGCTCCCTCCGCCTCATACAAGGATACTTAAACTGCCCTTCCGCCTACCGTCACAACATTCACCGCGACACCCTCCTATCAATCACACACACCCTTAAAACCCGATGCGAAGCAGGAATCCGTACACACCTCGGTAAAATCAAAGCCCATAACCACTCCCTAGGTAACGACCTTGCAGACACCCTAGCCAACCTAGTCGCAGATGGCCACCCACCCGACACTACATACACCACAGGTTCAGAGGTCACGATAGGCCACTGGACCTAGCCATACACCCTCGTTCCACAAACCCTAGGAGACCCCATACCCTACAAGTACACCAACCTCAAAGCTGACGCACACACCTACAACACCAAACACACACACACACACACACCTATCTCGCAAACAACCAAGCACGGTGCCCTCCTCGCCCGCGCCGCGAAGGACGGCGCCGACTTCTCTTACCACAAAAAACACTCAACCCTCAGAAATATCCAGTTCACACACAAACAAGAATTCATGTGGGGTGTCCACAACACCCGCCTACTCACTCATAACCCCACCCTGCGATGCCCCCTATGTGGCCAATTCACTAGCAATGGCCACATGGCCGGTAACTGCCCCTCCATGTCTGGTCTAAGACAGGACCGACACAACAGCGCGCTGCAACTCCTACTCACCCTACTGGAACGCCACAACGGAGGACGCTGGGAAACCATCACCGCAGACTTCGGTAACAAACCCATAAAATCATTTGCTTCCCCCTCTCATGCCACCACTCCACTTGACTGCCACCCACCTCACCCCACCCACATGCCCACCCGCCTTGTTGCTGCTGCCGAAGGTCTCTCGCCCGACTCCCTAACCTCGTGCCCCGCCGTCCTCCCACCTGAGATTCTCCCACCCCCGCTTCGTCCCCCTGCACACAAACCTGACTTCATCCGCATCCTCGAACCCCGATTCGTTGGTCACTCCAACGGTCGCCGACGATACGCCTCCATCAAAAAAATTCAGAAAGGGGAATGGAAGTACTGCACAGACAATAACCTATCCCACACAGCCGACCTCATACGAACCAAATACACACCCCTTGCAAACGCCATTAGATGCCACTGGCCAGGCATAGTGGTTGACATCCTACCCATCGTCATGAGCCGCACAGGTACACCGCACCCCTCCACAATCACGAGTCTCACCTCCCTACTCACCGCCCGCACCGACCCTCCTGATAAACTCATCTCCAAAGCACGCCTCGACACGTCTCGCATCCTTACACAGCTCCACACGCATACTGTCCAATGGCTACATCACCTCCTACTCATATACCGCATCAAGTCCCGCACGACCTCCCGCCGCACCACCGCATATTGCCCCTTCGCACGACCCTAACTGCACGCAGCCCTCGCCTCTTCTTGCACACCTCCCCGGGGGGGAGTAAAACCCCCGACCCCATTGGAGAGGTTTGATATAGGTGGTTAACGGTCTAGCCATGGCTTGTAAGTTCCCTGTATGGCATAGTTGGGAGGGCCCAAAGACAGCAGCCGACGCATCCGGCTTTTGGTGAAAAACCGGCGCATACGGTACATGTTGTAAACAATTTCAATATTTCAATTTCAATACGAAAACGACGATGCCCCCCCCTTCTCAAGACTAGTCATCTACGTCCCAAGACGGTCGCTACTCCATGCACTAGAGCTACATGTCGTCTATAAGTCCTACGTGGCAAGCCACGTCCCATGATAAAAGCTACTCTAGCCCACCACGTTCACAACATGATCGACGCCACATACAAACCCACGTTGGCCCTCCCCGTTGGTGATCGCTTCGCACGTTTCAAAATTTATGGTACTGCTCGCCCCCATGGACGAAAGCTTACCGTCTCCCCTTCATTTGACAAAACCTTCAGCAAGTGGGCAAGCTTCACCAAGCTTGTTCCATAGCATGGCGGTCGGAGTTAGCAATATACATAAATGTATGTTGTTGATCTTACAGTGCTGAAGGGAGATTTTGCGGTTCATAACGGGACTTTTCCGCTGAGCAGTATGTAATACATTGTGATCCATGTAATGGTTCCGCCAAAAAGTTGATTACACTCTCAGATACGGTTTTACTGTCTTGGTCCCTAAGAGTATCGAGGAATATGAATACCAACCTAAATTTTGCATTCTAATATCTCCCGAAACGGTTTTTATGCAAAAAGGACCTTACACAACAACCGAAGAGCCGTGCACGTTGTAAATCATTCTCAAAAATATTCAGGTCTCGCACGTATTCACAATTAACTACACTCTTTCCAATAAGTCCGTTACTAGTGAAATAGGGCTTTTCGCGGAGGGGGGCTGTTTTGTACACATTATTTTTAGGTTTAAATGTACTTTATGTCGTTGCAAGAGAGGACTGAGACCTGTGATGGCTACAGAGGGTATCCACAAAATAAACATGTACTTAATTTTATCACTTTCGGAGCGGCCTCAAAACGGAGCTGGCGCGTAGCAGTTTCGGTTCCTTGCCCTGCAAGTGCACTGTTGGTGTGAGTACGTAGTGAGGCGAGCTACTTTGCGCCCTCATCTCGAGCCATATAAACCACGAAACTCATCCAAAATCCGTCAAAATAGGCCAAATATAGGGATTGGTCGGACTGAGGCCAATAGCCTCCGAACCGCGCGAGTATCGTCTGGGCCCGTGCAGCGCCATTTTTTTTTGGGGGGGCTTCGCGGCCATCACCACATGCAAGGGGTATTAACTTTACTTGAAGTTGTCGAGCTCCCTCATTCGTGTGAAATAGCCCTTGTTGAAGGTTACGTTTCGACACGCTAGTTCTACGCTACTTTGTTTTCGGCGAAATCTGCCCACTTTTTTTTCGGCGACTACTCGTACAATTAAGGGGGAAACGGGACACAAATGGGGCCCGTCACGGCAACGATCCGACGCATAAGGGTTTTCACCCCAGCCGCGATTTTGAAGCATACCCTGATTCGGCCACCCCGCAATTTGGGTTTTTCAAACTTTTATTGCTAATTAACAACCACAAGAATAAATACTTAAGGGAAAAACCCCAAACTATTGCATTTGTGCAGGCATGCTGAGAACCCATAGTCGAGTACTTTCCTTGCTTCTCGCAACAAAAAAGTACGCGGCATAAAATAGAGGCGTGCATAACGTGCACATGCACGGATTTCGGGCCGCAAAAATCTGCCGCAAATCCAATGTGTGTGCCCGCAATAATTGGTGCGTGGCGATAGGCTTATCCATGCCAGTGAAGCACGCGCCATGGTGTGTAGTATTGTTGTTCGCACCTGATAATTCTACCCCATCTGAGTTTGATGCCCGTTACGGCAGTACGTGGTGGGTGATTAATTTCGTGTTAGTAGCAACGGACTTCATTATGGGGAGAGTGTACTCTATTTATTGTGGCCAACCCCAGACACCCACCACGGCAAAATGACGCTGCCGCACTAACGCTCTCATAGTTTAGGGTAATCCCCAGTTGGAGCAACCCAAGGCCCCAGCATGAGGAGTAATCCGGCACTCCCGTCGAGACTCCGCCGATAGTCAGGAGCCGCCGCTACAACACTCCCCACACAACCATTGTCGAGAATAGAAAGAGTTTCCTGCATGTCCTCGGCACTACGGTACTTCACTGAAATAAATATTTGCTATATGCACATCGCCTCAATACTGTCTCGCAATGTATACGCACGCACAAAGGACAATGGCTCTAACTCGCACACGTTTGAATATCAAAAGCCATGTCCACACACAGGAAATTAAGCAGACATGGAGTTCCATTTCCAAGCACCAGTTTAATTACATTGACCCAACAACTCCCGGACATGGTGATTCAACAACCACCGAAATCTAGATTGGGGTGTGTGTGTGGGGGGGGGGGGGGGGGGGGGGGTAAGAGCCCCCAGCTGAAGCCATATAGTAAGACCAGGCATAAGACTCAGGACTAGAAATTAGAAGGCAGGCAGCGAGAAAGGGATACATATGCTGCAAATCATTCACGTTTCAGGCGTCGAGTCGCCTAGTCTAGCGGCGGGTTCGGCGGGGAGCTGCCAGTGAGGGACCCAATCGACGCAGCTATTGCTTTGGGGTCTCATGTGACGACAGTGAGAAGGTGATGAAGGTTATAATCGTATATATTGCCCCAGTCTGTACAGGGACAGGCGACTTGCATGAGCTAATCCTGGTCCGAAAGCGATTCGCTCCGATAGCTCGACACTTGGTCTGGGAATGGAAAGGGACCGCATCGAAGCGAGCGCAGGCAATGTCAACAAAACATAGGATGTAGATGAATTACACCTGGACTGACACTAGCGCCACTACGCAGTAGCCGGACAGCATCGGATGCGGGTGCAAGAAACAATTAACATGGTGTGAGTGAATAACACGCACCCTATCACACTTGCTGCGCATTCTTCACTTGTGTGCTGTTAACCCAAGACCACCACAGGGACTCGTTGGCCTAGCGGGATTAGCGGGCCTTGGCGGTGCACGGGCCATTGTTGCTGTCGACCTATTGGTGTTGTTCCCTGTCATTCCCAGCATCCGATTCGACCTTCGGATCTGCTGTTTGACTTGGTTTCGTTTCTCGACCGCCATTTCATCCCTCTGCCCCTCTGGAATGACGGACTGCGATCGCAGGAGAGCCGCTCTTCCCTTCTCCTGAATCACCTACAGAGTATTCGCACGTATCTGAGTGCTAATTCAATCAGTCGGCAGCACTCGCTTCGATGCAGAGATTAAACAACGGCGCGTTCCGAGATGGAAGCAATTTCGGGACAAAAACGGACCCAAAGCCTCGCTGCTACTCATAATGTCTTATGACACCAGTATACTGACACCAATCGTTTGACCTGTGACACAGTAGCATATAACACGCTCCCACCATCCCTGAGCAATACGTGCAAAGATGATTCACCCTTTCATTCAGGGATGCTTGCTGGTAGAAGTGTACTCGACAGCTAACGCTGATATACTGCCTTGCTTCGCTTGCCAGGGGGGGGTGCACCTCGAGGATGGGGCCAAAAAACCAGCCGTGGAGCGAAGGCAGGTGCGTGTTATTCTCCGGAAGGTACTTGTTGCGCAGCACATCTACCATCGTGGCGCACTCACGATAAGGCATTGTTTGGTATTGCCTAACGACAGCCATCACACACCACCGTTTCAGTGGCAACGCAGTGACGTGAAAATGATTACCAGGTAGGGAGGATAGCATGGACCGCTGATGGGTGGGTGATTGGGTGGGTGGGCAGGCCCATACTGGAGGGTTTCTTCAATGTGCGCCACCACGTCTGCTCGCAGACACTCCGCAGTCTTGGCCTCAAGCGGTCCCCAGAACGCCTCCATTTTGAAAATCTTATCCCTCAGTGAGTCCGCCTCTGCCTGAATCCTTCTCCCGTCTGCACGAGCCTCGCTCAATTTCTTGGTCATATCGTCCTACCAAGAAGTTGGCCATGCAGGCCAGGAGGCTCAGCCGCTGACTGTCATTCAAAGATAATGACTGCATGGAAGATAGTTAAATGGGCGGGGAGATACATAGCTGGGACCACCACACCTGCATCTTTCGTGTCACGCTGGTTTCGTACTTCGCGGATGCTAATGCTACCCTCACTTCTTTCAGCTCCTTCGCAACCTGAAACACCTCTTCCTCCGCCATGGCTGTCGAATCTTTAGCAAGCTCCAGCTCAGCCTGGTTCAAAGCGAGGAGGAGTAGGGTGGGGGGGAGCTCAAGGGTGACGTCGCTTCGGACAGAATGACACTACCGCATCGAGAAGCGGTTGTTGCTGCACCTTCAGCGCAGCGTTCTCTGCTTGTAGCTCGCTGCATCGAGCCACGTAGTCCTTCAGCACGCTAGACTCATCCGCCAAGAGACCCTCCGCTTCCATTAGCCGCGCCTCCGCTACCTTTAGCCTCGCCAGCGCATCAAATTCACCGGTCGTCTACCGCGAGCACGCAATGCACTGTCAGCAATCTCAAGTTATCTTTGAATAGGCCAGGCGCTTTCTCGAGAGCTCATTTTAGCAGCCACCTACCGTCATGTGACCCTCAGTAAAAACACCTCCCGTGCTTGCTCGGGGACGTAACCCAGCTGCTGCTTCACACTGACGCGGCATGTCCAGAGAAGAACTAACATTGCTGTTGCGCCTTCGCCCCGTTGTCGTCTGAGGTCCCGAAAAGGACTTCCCCCTCGAAGCACCGACACTGCGAGTCGGGGGTCCGCCCTCGAGTCAGAGAGCAGAGTATTATGATGAGAAAACAATTGAGGGAGATAGGGCGGGGGGAGGTGAGAGGAGGAAAGAGTGGGAGAGTGTACCCGCTGCTGGTGTGCGGTGATGGAACCAGGGCGGAGGGATTGCGGGCGTAGAATTGAGTTTCATCCAACGTTGCTGACTTGGCAGGCCTCTTCCTCCGAGGGACTAGCTTCCCTTCGTTCTTGCCACCTTCCTGCTGAATGGCATCGGGAGTTTGGCGTGATTTGGGGCAAAGAGGCAACTAACGGGGAACAAAAGTATGTCCTAAAAACTATTCAGAGACATATAATTTGCTGCTCAACATGCAACTCGCAAGCAACTTCCTGTAACAATCAGGTCTCCGAGGAAAAAACAGCTACTATAAGAAAGAACCAAAAAAAGCGAAACCGTGGGGAGACATTCGAAAGGACGGAAAGAGTAGAAGTCGGGTCGTGAATAATAGGTAATATGTTCTACGGCGGATGAACGCAATTGCGACGGCAACGTAGTCGCTCCAACGACGTTGGTTGTGACCAAAGAAGAATGAGACAGCTACGAGAAGAGCCCCGCAACGATACCAACGGGCCACCTTGACACCTTCTCGAGTAGAATGGGAATTGTTTTGTTTCACCGTTTGTCAGGTAACGCGTGAGCCTAGCCCAAACTGCCGCGGTGATGTCGTTACCATACTCATTACACCATAGCTCGTACGGCAATAGCCAGAAGAGCTTGAGTGCAAGCCTTCGAATAAGGCACCCTACTAGGATAATTTGATGAAATGTATCTAACTCAGCAAATTGAACTCAAAGGAGTTTGTTTTATGGATTACCGGAATCCTGCCTATTTTTACGAGTGTTTGCTGGGCAGGCCTGTCTCCATGGGGGGGGGGGGGGGGGGGGGGGGGGGGGGTGTATTGTGTGTGTGTGTACCGGTGCTCGCTGAAACGCAATAAATTTAACCATTTAACCCGAGACGCGCTTCACCGATCCTCGCTTTGGAGGTGGTCGCCGATTCTTATTAACGCTTGAAGCGAGTTTTTTTAATATGTCTAATTATTGTCTTGCTAGAACCGTTCTAAGTAGTTCATAACTTCGTGACTCTATTCCTCGTTGCAAATTTTTCATCCTCGCAGCAGTTTTTTCGTCTTATTCCTTTCCGCGCACTCGTGGCACTCACTCTCATTCCGCACATTACCTTTACTCCTCTCTTTGTTTTCATTTTCCTGGTTTTATTGTGCCTACCCAACATGACGAGTCTGGAAAGATATCGTCGGACAATCTCTGAAGGCGAGCGACATACAATTGAAGCAGGCGATGGTGTGTTTTGTTCCCTGACTTGCTGTGCTTTATGACTTGTTTAATCTCTACGATTGAACCAAGGGACAACACTCGACAACATGAAAAGCTACGGTATGACTTGACATGAAATAGCGGTGTCAAATAAAACCCCGCTATCAACCGGAGTGCCGTCCTTTACCGTCCTCGTCCCCCTGGTCCCGCAATAACAAGGCTAGCACGTTGCTGGAAATCCCCCGCCGGGCGTCTCATCCCACAAATCATCGACACAGGAAGATGTTATTTTAAGCACTTTCCTCCGTTCGCTCGCTGCCCTCTCTTTGTTGACACGGGCGTTTGTGTGGCTTGCTGTGCTGGCTTCCACTTATCTTGCTTGTAAGAAAGCCGTTTACTTTGCCGGCTACCACGACAATCTATTTTAGTGATCAAATAAATGAGTTAAGCACATGCAAATTTCTTAAGGAAAACAAAACAGAGCTCTACACTGAAAACCACCAATAAGCAAAATGGAGCATAGAGGAGGAAAAAAACCAACAGACCTAACTAAGCCTGAAAGAGAACAATTTCTTACAAGGAAAAGCAGCGGAGGCCACCAAGCAAAAAGAAGAAAAGAGGAAAAAACCCAAGCCCGAGGAACGGGAAGGCGTGCCACAGCATCGGCACTGTCCTCCTGAAATGCTTTAATTACATGCTGGACCTGTCGTTACCCTGCTTAAGCTACAAGCTCAAGAGGCACGCTGACAGAGGAAACGTGAAGAAAGACAGAAAGCGAGATGATAACAATAATTCATATGCCCGTACCCGTCGTGATTGTTTTTACGTAATATTCTTTTCATTCTAAATGAATAACCTGTATCCATATACTATGAATTCACCGCTGCGCGCCGGTTGTGCGCGTACCTCCTGTGCGGTGGCTGGCTCCGACCGCGACCTCTGCAGATTGGAAGGAAGCCGGTCTATGATATCCGGTAGACTGCGGCAACTACTGGACGCGCTGTTTGCGGGTTTCCTCGGCTCCATGAAGTGGACCTTACTCCCCACCGAGAGCTCCTGCTCCTGAGGGCGAGGCGGGCTCATGCCGCCCGTCCGCTTGCTCGCTGGCATAACGAGCAACTTTCTTGTATATACTATATACTACCTACGGGAAGGCGTGAGTGGGTGACGAGACAGTGAAACTTCTGAGAAGTTAACATGAATTGCGGTCATTCTGGGTAAGTCAGTAAGGAGCGCGAAGTCGCGTTACATAGGATCGATCGGGGTGAAGAAGGCTCGGGTGAATCCTGCTTCAGACCCACTTTCGGACAACTATAAGGGCAACATACGGTATGTCTGTTCGGCGCTGATGACAGCACGGCCGCCACCGCACGTTTCGTAAAGTTGGGAGGGTGGGACGTAATGAAGGGTTTGCTCTACCGCGAATCTCTGCGCTTGGTGTGATGACTATTCAGCTTCGATAACAGCACTAGCGGTGTGGGAATGCACACTGGCGTATCGCTTTTGGGGTACCAGATACAGTGGCACCACGAGGGCTTTTCTGCCCGTAGGTACAACCGCTATCGTCCCGTGGCACATCGACTCCGAGCACTGTCTCAATAGACCCCGAACCTACGGGCAGCCTCAGCAATAATACGGGTGGAAATAGCTAAATCGGCATCTTACTTACCTGTCGTGCCAAGCACCGTCGAGGCTTTGGGGAGCAAGGCGGACAGCGGTATGGCGTTCGAAGAAGATGAAAATGGAAATAAAATACTCTGTACTGAGCCTCCCGCTGTATATAAGTTATAATTCATGACGATCGCGAAATGACGCGGGGCAGCAGATTGACGCCCGAATATAAGGCCGATTCTGACGCTGTTCGTCTGGAGCACTAATGTACAGGTACCTGCAGCCATCTCTGATGATCCCGCAGCAGATATCTCAACTTCTTATTAATAAACATATTTCTCAGTAGTCGATGCGAGGAGTCTTGAGCAGATGTTAATCAAAGATATTTTGCTTACAAGAAGAACCAGATGAGCACGGACAGGGAAAGTGGGAGGGGAAACAAGGGGCAAGAGTTCTTAGAAAAGCAAATTCTTACAAGAAAAAGCTGGGGAGGCCACCAAGCAAAAAGAAAAAAAGAAAAAACTTCCTTTCTTTCTTTTTCTTGCTTGGTGGCCTCCACTGCTTTTTCTTGTAAGAAATTTTTAAGTGAGAAAAACAAAAAACCTGAGCCCAGATGTGAATCGAGCGAGGGTGATATCAATATTTCATATCAATTACTGCACCCGTAATAGACGGTATGATATCATACTACACCCGTACCAGGTATGATATTAGAAAAAAAAATTGCAAGAAAAAGCAGTGCTTGGACACTTATTTTCAGGAGGGCAGAGCTGACGCTGTGGCATGCCGTCATCCGGTGCCTCGCGCTTAGGCCGGCCACTAGTGGAATAGCCAAATAGCGCACACGTGACCATGTTGCTGTACGGTATAGTACGTCACAGTACGTTTCTCGATTTCAAGCCAGTCCAGTCAGCACGAGTCGGCCTAGGATGTATGAGTGCTATTTCGCGTTACTAAACGAATAGCGAATAGGGACCAACTACAGTTAAGTACTTGTGTGAACCATCTAGCGACGATCGCTACTACCAACTACGGGGAGGAGCTACCCCGCAAGTCGCTATCGAAAAAGTTGAGTAGACGAGAGTCTTGCTGCCACACAGATGGTGCAACTTGTTTTATAAAGGTATCTCAAGGTACGCTTCTAGATTTTTGATAAATTCGGCGTCGATCTACCTCTTGTTTGAGCGAGTGGGCAAGTCAACAAGAGATAGATTTTCGAAAATGCGTGTGTCCGGATAGATCGCTCGCTGGGCGAATGCGTCCGCTGCTCACTCCAACACAAGCCGCGCAGGATTCCATGATAGCGATAGCGACTACGTGGTGAACATGTGGGGTGCCTGCGATAGTCCTAGGATTCCTTCTTCTAGACGATGGCACGCCACTGATTTTGCGTTGTCCCGTTGCTGGCATCCCTCGTTGCTGTACGGGTACCTGTAGTCGGTGAGCCAGCCAGCCCAAACCTATAGAGCGGTCGCTCAAACCCATAGCGATCCGGTTGTATTTCGTTATTTCGCTTCGCCTGTATGTCGTGTATATTATTTGAAAAACGCTATACCTCCTATTCCGAATAGGAGGTATATTCGCGAATATACCTCCTATTATTTGCCTGGACCTATAGCTCGTATCGCTTCGCGATTTATTTATTACTAATAATTCCGACGTGTCAGTACGTTTCGGTACTGTATAGTGATACGTACCGCTTTCGCTATTCCGCTATTCCTCTAGTGGCCAGCCTTAGGTTTTTTCCTCTTTTCTTCTTTTCGTTTGATGATGGACACTTTGACGATTTTGATTTAATCAATTCACAGAGTTCGTCTACAGGCAGGTGGAAGACTTAGTACACGTTCATGTACGTGAAGAACGGCACGACAATCCGTACTTCAATAACCATACCATGGCATTTCAAGCACGCGTGGTGTAGCACAAGGGTTTCCTCGATACGGTACGTAAAAGAGGGGACACCGGTTTTCTACGCAGTGCACCATGCAATCTGGCTGGACATTACCCCCGTCCTATACAGAGCGAAAAACCACGCGTGCCGCGTGGTCCTGTACGTTTTTTGTACGTGATGATACAATTTTCACGTAGAAGTACGCCACGCGACCACGCGTGCCTTCCGTGACACGAAACGTGCTGTCACGGGCACGCAGAGGCCGTGTGACAGGCACGCGTGGTCCTGCGTGCCCGCGTGGTCCCTGTGGCCCGGGATCTAGTGAAACCTTCGTCACCCAACCCCATGCCTCACCGCCACAACCACCACGATTCCCTGAAAATCACCGCAAAATAAACTTTAAAATGTAAGGGCTTTAATTAACTTCCCCTCTTTCACCCGTCGGTCGCCGAATTGGGGTCGGACGGAAGTGATCGGTTGCCCGCGCGGCGGCGCCCCCCGCTACCGTGCGGGCCACCGGCCGGCGCATACTCCCGACGCGATCTTTTGGAGTCTTGCCTATGTTAACGGAAAATAATTAAAAAAGTGCACAATATGTGCTTCTAGGGGATACATGGGTGGATAGTTAGTGAATAATAATTATAGTGTCGCTTGTTGAAAGTCATGTAGTAGAGCGTGTAAGTGCGGTGGGATGGCGCGCTCCCGTCGTTGAATTGAGCGGTGCGCGCGAAGCAAGACAAGGTGCGGGAATATATAGTTAGAGGCAAACGGTGGCGCTACTAAAATGCTAGCGATAATGGTAGGATTCTTTCGCCATCGCGTGCCTCCGAGCCAACATGGCATACTAGCAAGTCGCTAGCGGTAGTTGCGCTGCTAGATCAGGTCAACATCATAGGCGACCACGCGTGTTCGTGCCGCCGTGCCCACTTTCTCGTATAGGACGGCAAAATCGACACATTATAAGCTGTACTAGCACGACAAGAAACGTACAAAAATGACCACGCGGCACGCGTGGTTTTTCGCTCTGTATAGGACGGCCCTTATACTATAACTCACTTGTTGGGAAGACTGGGAGTGCACAAACCGAGGTGGTCTAACACGGTCATTGGTTAAAAAAACGAAAGGAAATCTATATGGCAAGTAGTGTCCCTATTATAGTCCACATTCTAAAGGTCTACTAAAGTACATGCCACTTCGAAATAATTACTTCAAGTACGAATGCACCTCCAACCAGCTCGTACTCATAGTATTGTCTTCCTCTTCGTCAACCTTAACACGTGCTCACCACGCTGCACGTCCTAATTCGTCCGGGAGATTTCATGGGATGTAGTTACATGGGGTAGTATTATGTGGCGTTCCGTCGGGGTGACGCAACCTCCAAGGGAGGACGTACGTACCCCGCAAGGTTTAAGTAGAAGAGGAAATTATGTAGAGTTTCATTGCAAGTGAGGCGGGAGGGAGGCCGGTAGATTTGTGTACCAACGGGCGCCCGCCGCGGCGCAACGGCGGCGGCCCCGGAGGGGGGTGCACTCGCAGGCCCGTCGGCACCTACCTCTACCTCCATGCGGTGGGCGCTGGTAACCCATAGCCGTGCCAGGCCTGGCACGGTAGGGGGCTGAACGAGGTACCGACACATGCGATCCGCGGGATCATCAACTGTCGGGAAGCCATGTACGGAGGGTTTCGGAAAAACATAATATCCGTACACCGGCACATGGATCTCCCGCTCGGCTAGTCCGACATGTCTTTACCGCGACTAAATACTCGCAAATACCCTCCCGACGATGGGGCGGGAGCGGCGTTTGCGAAATATTTTTGGCGAAGAAGGGTACGGACGGATCAGCGGAGGGACAAGGGTGTTGGAGCTGGCGGCGGACATTTGGGAAGCAACGCTAGGGCACGGCGCTCGCTAGCAGTCGCCAGCCATGCGAGAGCCTTAGGTTTCCCCATGGGGCGAGGCCTAATGCTACGCAGGACGGAGGTGGGTCGCAGCCGGAGGAGCGGCACGGTCTGGCGGCGGCGGTCATTAGGATCGCCCGCCGCCGGAAAAGCCCGGTACGGGGGGTTTTTGGAAAAATTCCCGTACCCACCATCTTTTGAGGACCGGCGACTCGATCCCTGTGCTCTTCCAACCCCTTCCCTAGTCGGTACCCGGTTATCGATAGGCTGCCTCAAGCAGTGTGCCTAGGGTTATCGTAACGGCACACTGCTCGTAAAGGCGGCCCCCTAACAACGTAAACCACCGGGGGAGGGTACGGGCGGCCACAACGCGATCACATAGGTGTTGGAAACAGACGGAAAAGGACAGGGGACCGGAGAAAATCTGGCTCGGAGGCAGGAGAGCCAGCCGGACACCGTCTGCGGCCTAGTTATTTTCTCTTCTCAGCCCCCGAAGGAGGAGAGAAGACTCGGCTAGGTGGCGAGCTGCGTCGGGAGGAGCGGCTAATACCTCGGGCGGGGTTGAGCACGGATCGAGGCGGGACCGACGACGACCTATGCGAGGGGGGGTTTTCACCTGCCTTTCCCCCGTAGCTCCGGCACGACCGGAGTCGCACAGGAGCCGAGGTCATGCAGGTTCGCCTCGACCAGCTCAAGCTGAACATCATTGTTGATCAGCGACCCCGCAGTGGCTGGAGCAGGCCGCGTATCGTGGAGAGTAGCGACATTTTATATTTCATACTTGTATGCAGACACTACTTGTTTATGTGTATGTTTTAGACGGTATCGTCACTACCATTGGAGAGGTTGGGATTAGTGGTTCACGGTCTACCTCACGCTTCTAAGTCCAGTTAGGCGTAGCATAAGGGAGGGGGCCAGAGACAGCAGCCGGTTTTTACTGGTATTGTTGTAAACAATTTCAAATTTCAAATACCGACAGTTGCGATCCGCGGGATAAGCAGCTATCGGGAAGCCATGTACTGAGGGTTTTGGAAAAGCATAATATCCGTACACCAACACAGGGATCTCCCGCTCGGCCGGTCCGATATGTTTGTTTTCAGCGACTAAATACTCATGTATACTCTCTTGTCTTGACGGGAACGATTTCCGCGGAAAGTTTTTTGGCGAAGAAAGATACGGACGGATTAGCAGTGGGACGAGGGTGTTGGAGCTGGCGGCGGACAGTTGGGAAGCAACGCTAGGGCACGGCGCTCGCTAGCACTCGCCAGCCATGTGAGCTTTAAGTCTCCCCTGGGGGCGAGGCCCGAAGCTACGCATGACGGAGGTGGGTCGCAGCCGGGGGAGCGGTACGGTCTGGCGGCGGCGGTCCTTAGGATCACCCGCCGCCAGAGTAACCCGGTAGGGGGGGGTTTAGGGGACGTATACCCGTACCCACCATCTTTTGAGAAACGGCGACTTGATCCCTGTGCTATTACCAACCCCTCCCCTAGTCGGTACCCGGTTATCGATAGGCTGCCTCAAGCAGTGTGCCTAGGGTTATCGTAACGGCAAACTGCTCGTAAAAGCAGCCCCCTAACAACGTAAACCACCGGGGGAGGGTACGGACAGCACAACGCGATCATATAGGTGGTGGAAACATACGGCGAATGAACATGGACATGAGAAAATCTGGCTCGGGGGCAGGAGAGCCAGCCGGACAACGTCTGCGGCCTAGCTATTTTCTCTTCCCATGAAGAGGAGAGAAGGCTAAGCTAGGTGGCGAGTTGCGCCGGGAGGAGCGACTTATATCTCGGACGGGCGGGATGTGCAAGGATCGAGTCGGGACCGTCGACGACCTGAGCGAGGGGGTTTTTCACTTGCCTTTATCCCAAGCTCCGGCACGACCGGCGTCGCACATGAGCATAGGTCAGGCAAGTCCGACTCGACCAGTATCGGTTGACCGGCCTAGCTGACTACCGTCCCCGCAGCGGCTAGAGCAGGCCGCGCTTCGTGGAGACAAACGACATTTTGTTTTTCATATTGTATCCAAAAACAATTACGTATAGATAAAAAAATTATAAATACATGGTTACGTGCATGTTTTAGAAGGTGTCGCTACTGCCAATGGAGGGGTTGGGATTAATGGTTCACGGTCTAGCCCATGTTAATATAAGACCTTCTATGGCACAAGCAGGGAGGGCCTACAGAAAGCAGCCGGTTTCACCCGGTACATGTTGTAAACAGTTTCAATTTCAATTGTGCTACAACGGCACGGTTGTGGTTGTTTGCCTTCTAAGAGCTTTATTATAATCGAACAAAGGAATTGTTAAAAGGTTCTATCACGTCCCTCTACTGCACTTGGTGTGTTGGCCACCCCGCCCAATGGTTTAAGTAATCACATAAATGAGTAAAGTGCAAACAAGTGCAAATTGTTTATCGAAAGGACGGAAAAAGACGGAATGGGGACAACATGGAGAGCTACTATTGCACTTATTGATACAATTCTTGCATGACAAAGATCATGGACATGTCCCTACCATGCTTTAATTACAAGCTTCAGGCGCACGCGGACAGAGGAAACGTAGTGAAGAAAGACATAATAGTAATTCATATACCGATACATTTCGAGATTATTTAAATAAAATTTTTTAATCAATAACATGTATATGTACTATGAGTTCATCGTTGCGCCCCGGTTGTGCGCGTACCTCATGCGCGGTGGCTGGCTCCGACCGCGACCCCTAAAGATTGGAAGGAAGCATGTCTATGATATCCGGCAGACTGCGGCAACTACTCGACGCGTTGCTTGCGGGTTTCCTCGGCTCCATGAAGTGGACCTTACTCCCCTCCGAGAACTTTTGCTCATGAGGGCGAGGCGGGCTCATGCCTCATGTCCACTTGCTCGTTGGCACAACGAGCGACTGTCTCGTACATACTACCTACGGGAAGGCGTGAGTGGGAGACGAGACGATGAAAGTTCTTAGTAGTTAGCACGCATTGCGGTCATTCTGGGCACGTCAATAAGGAGCGCGAAGTCGCGTTACATAGGATCGATCGGGGTGAAGAAGGTTCGGGTGAATCCTGCTTCAGACCCACTTTCGGACAACTAAAAATGCAACATACGGTATGTCTGTCCGGCGCTGCTGACATCACGGCCGCCACCGCACGTTTCGTAAAGTTGGGAGGGTGCGACGGAATGAAAGGTTTGCTCAACTGCGGCTCTCTGCGCTTATTGGTGTGATGACTACTTAGCTTCGATAATAGCATTAACGGTGTGGGAATGCACAATTTGGCGTATCGCTTTGCGGCACCGGATACAATATGGCACCACGAGGGCTTTTTTGCCCGCAGGTACAACCGCTATCTTTATCTTCCCGTGGCACGTCGACTCCGAGCATTGTCTCAATAGACCCCGCACCTACGGATAGCCTGAATACAAGTGGAAATGGCTAAATCGGCATCTTACTTGCTTGTCGTCCCCCTCAAGCACCGTTGAGGCTTTGGGGAGCAAGTCAAATAGCTGTATATGTCGTTCGAAGAATATGGTTACAAGAAGAACAAGATGAGGACGGACATGAAAAATGGGAGGGGAAACAAAAGGGCAAGAGTGACAAGAGGATCACAGAATCCAAAGCGCGGCAATTGGACGCACTACATTGTGCACAAATCTAGTAGATTAAACTAAGGAAACTCATGGGCCACGCGGAGAATGCAACACGTGGAGGCGACAAGCGGCGCCTCACGCGCCGCTCGAGGAAGCACGGGGACGCTTGCGGCCCATGGCGCGGGTGAAGAGCGCCGTGGCATGAGAACGCATCCTAGTTCAAGAAGAAGCGGCCTCTACGCCGTCTGCGGCGGCGGACAAACCGTGCAAGACGTTGTCTGCGTGAGCAACTTGGACGGTGAGAGAGAACTTTCGACGCTAGGAGGCCAACAATTTGCCCACATGGATCCCTTTGGAGGCGGCTGCCTACTTTGCTAGCTCCGTCAAGAAAGCCGTGGCGTGGCCGCCGAGAGTACCAAACTCCGTGACTGCAAACGGAATGATGTCGGGGTGACTCCTCACTCCCTCCGAGTACTTCTCGAACTTGGTCTTCTCAGCATGGCGGAGAGCGACTTCGAGAGACAAGGGCTAGAAGCGCCGAACAAACCGGAAATTACGGCATCAAGGGCAAGTTTTGAGCCTCAGATCCCGTGATAGTGCAAGACACCCACATCCGCGGAGAGGCCGTCGTTGCCGTTGGGGAGTTGAACTAACATCATGGGATATGTGAGAACCTTGAAGCATCTCCGCCGCATCGAGCCAAATGGCCAGCAAAAGCAGTGGCCCACGCATCGTCCGACATGTCAACACCCGCCGACGCGGACGCACCCCGCATATCTTGAACCGAGAGATGGCAAGAAACACAAACAATGGGGGAGCTTAGAGTAGAGAGGATGCGGGATGAGGATAGACCGAAGGTGCGACAGACCGCGACGCGGAAAACTGCGTCGTAGTGCTCATGGAACGTGTCACGGAGCTCGCCTAGGCGGCCCGAAGTAGGCGGGTCCGAAGCCAAAATACGCAAGGGCGCCGTGGCCGAGACGAGATACAAAACGCCTAGACTCCGGCCGAGCGCGGTTGAAAAACGTTGGAGCGAGCTTCGCGAAGCGAAGCAAGTTGACGCGCCCACTGATGTCGGCTTGTAGCTTTGCAAAGAATTCCGTGGCAAACGCTGAAAGGGGTACGAGCGAGGGTAGGCCGTCAAGGGACCGAGCAATCTGCTCGTTGTTTGATCGGGCTTCGACTACGCAGCCTGCGCGAGCCACCGCTGGACGTTGCTGGGGAAGCATCGATAAGGCCGTGGTTATCATGGGTTCGGACTCGGCGAGAGCGTGAGAACCGCACGCGACATCTAAGCGCGCCCACGACGAAGCGAGTTCTAACGACCACATGGGTTCGTTGTCGCCGTCGTCTCCGTCCGGTGTACCATGCCTTCGGGACACCGTTGTGGTCATAGCAGTCGCTAACCGACCATACATGGTCGGCTCCATCGGAATTTGGTCTTGGGAATCCCCGCGCACGCGAGTATCTTGTTTTGTAATTAAACGGATAGCTGAGCCCACTGCCAAACCGGCCGCTCCGACATGGGCCGCATCCGCCAAGGCAACCAAGTCCCCCACCCCCATGCCTCCGTAACGTATGGGAAGAGACATCTCGGAGCGAGTGTTGTGTGGTTGGCTAACTGCGGGAAGGCCCAATATCTCACACGCCACATCTAGGGTGGCATTGTCAGCGCGCTCGAGGAAGGTCACTACGGTGTCACCGTAGCCCTCGCTCTGCCAAAGTGCCAAGACCGCGGAGGATTGTACGGGAAAAGTGTCCGAAGCGGCGGTTGCAATGTTGATGGATACGAAGCGCATTGTGAGAGTGCCGGTGAGCCGCTAGACCCCTTAGACGTTCCTTTCGGAATCGGGAACGGATAGTTACACGTAGGTCGTGCCGGCCCCACAAGGGCTCCGGCTGTGGTGACTAAAGAAGTGAGAGGAGAGAGATGGCGACCGGCGAAGGCACCGGTAGGGCCGGCCGACCGCCGCTAATAGGGAATAGAGTACCGCTAATAGAATAACACTAAGTACTAGGAGGACAAATAGCTACCTTGTACATAAGTACTAGGCAACGGGATGCTAGTGCTAACACCCCCCCTCAAGGTAGCCGAGGTCTTGACGTCGTCCTAGCTTGCGTTGAGGAAAGTGCCATCTTGGTCGAAGGTGTAGTGCTTGTAGCGTGTGTCTCAAGCCGGGTAGGTGTAGCGGCATGCGCTCATAGGAACGTGCCGCTACCGGTGAGTTACCGATAAGAAGCGGTTCCAAATGTACTGCGTAATGTACTATTCTGACATGTAGCGGGAAAAACTGTTCACGGGCGAATTAGCCGACGCATGAGAGCGACCGGCGAGGAAGAAGCAAAGCCAACAAGGCCGTTAGGAGCGTGTAGGCACGCAAAAGCATAGACGGGCGCTCGTGTTGACTCCCCCCTTTCGCCGTGGGAAAGTTAAGCTCCTCGCTAAGTTAGGTGAGCGTTGCGGCGTTTCCTCGGGAAAAAACAATCGGGCCGAATTTTCGCGGGTCGGTCTTAAAAAACCAGATCCGGTCGAGAGCATCGGTAGGATGAAGGCTAGGTAAGACTGGAAGCTGGGTGGGGCGAGCGTGGCGCCGGGCGCTTTACATACGCTCTTCTCCTTTTTACGTGGGAGATGGTAGGACAATTGCGGACATCCAGCTCGAAGGCGAAGCGTGGTGTCGGTTGGACGATGAATTACTAGCGTGGCTCCGAGTGCTTTACACACGCTCTACTCTTTTTTACGTGGGAGTAGGTAGGACTAGCGTGGCGCCGAGCGCCTTACACACGCTCTTCCCTAGTGTAACTTGGTGGAGGGCCCATAACATGTTAGAGTTGGGAACGGATAGTTACACGTAGGTCGTGCCGGCCCCACAAGGGGGCCGGGTGTGGTGACTAGAGAAGTATGAGGAGAGAGATGGCGGCCGGCGAAGACACCGGCAGGGCCGGCCGACCGCCACTAATATAGAATAGCGTACCGCTAATAATAGAACAACACTAAGTACTAGGATGACAAATACCTACCTTGTACATAAGTACTAGGCAGCGGGATGCTAGTGCTAACAGCTCGCCGTAGGCCTCATACTTACTTAAGGCCGTTTCGAACACGTCTCGAGCAAAATCGGATGTACACATTGTCCCCCCCCCCCCCCCCCCCCCCCCGCAATATTTTCGTCCCTTCCATGGAGAAATTTACTCCCCGCATGATGTGGCTTTCGGTAAGTTATCGAAAGCATCACCGACACTTAAATGTCGTGAGTAGAACTTAGTGGTGAGAAGCCACTAAAAAGACATCCATTCTTTTCCGGTGCGCCGTTAAAGCGCACGCCTAATTCGCGAAAGGTCGCGGGTTCGAAACCCGGTGAGTCCGATCAATGGTAATAAGGCGTGTGACAGCCCAAGACGAACCCCACCTTCCACACAAAGGGGAATACAAGCAGTTTTTGTGGATGGTTAATGTGAGGCCGTCGTTCGAAGAAGACGATGAAAATGTGAAAATAAAAAAGCTCTATACAAACCCTGCCGTAAGATACGAGGCATGGAAGGGGGTCGTTCAAGCGGCTTACAACTTAGCGGTCGAGGCAGCTGCGGATGCGCTGTGCGCCGCTGCGAGGACGATAATAGTGAAAGCGTTAGAGAGAGAGCGGAAGCAATCAGCCGCAACAACGAACCGCGTAGCGGCTCCCGGGCCTGCTGCCGCACCGCTTGTAGACGTATCTAACCTTGTTTGACTACCTTTGTCCGTAGACTTCGTTCTTGCCGGCCGATAGCACCACTGTCTGCCCGGTGGTGACGTGCATGGTGGCGGATGTCAAGCCCGGGCTGGTGATATCGGGCCGTTGGAGATATAGTGGAGAGTGCTCCAAATTCAATTTGTCGCCCGTTCTTTTTATCACCCTACCCTCCACTCTTTGACCGGGCCTAGCGCACTCAAAACACATGATTGTGTTGCAAATAATGTATCCCTGGAAAGCTCTGGTCTGTAGCTTTCTGCCTGGCCAAAAAAACCCCGATTTGGATTAATAATGGGCATTTCATGTACTGGACAGGGACAAAGTGTTCCAATACACCTAAATCCTACTTCCCTCTAAAGCGACATCACTAAATAAAGCGACACAGTTATTCTACGCGTATATTTATTTATAACCTTATAGCGATCCTACCCTTCGAAACCCTACCCTTATTTGCGACCGGGAGGTACCCTACCCTTAGCGAACTGAATGGTACTTATATGGTCGGTAATATGGCCTGTACCTGCCTACACGTACTACGGGTACCGGGTGACTGCACCGACGCTTCAGAGGTCGCAGACCAAGCACACCGCTATCGACAATAACCACGCGGCAAAGTTCAGCAGCTTCCAGCACGAACCGCGACATACCCGCACTGTTCAACGACGGCCAGGAGTAAAGTATCAACACTCCTGAAATCGGTGCGCCCCACCCCAATCCACAAACTTTACCCCTCCCCGGCTTAGGCTGACAGGACATGCCGTCGTTGACGCACTCGTCGAGGTCGCAAGTACGAAGCGTCGCGACGCGGTGCTAACAACGAAAACGCAGCACGAATCATGTGCCGCCGATCAGCCCTAAAAACAGTCCGCCTCCGAACCTTGAGATACATACACCCGTTACCGTGGCCTGTTACTTGTACTATGCAATACTGAAGCACTCCCACAATAGCGTGCGTCGCTTGTTTGGTTCGCTTTCCCCCAAAGCTGCGTTTACGGTGGACAGCTGTAGTTCTGCGCTGGAGTTCGCTAGGCCGCATCAACGCCGCGTTTTGTTCGATACGCGCAGTGACTAGTCCCATCCTCTTCACTATCGCCCATACCGGTACGTGCTATTCAATTCATCAGTATTCCGGTTGTAGTTTCCATCTTCCAATCTTGAAAGAAATCTTGGGAGGTCGGTCGCTCTTGAGCTGTTTAGTTCCCTCGGACTCAAGTTGCTGTTGACTCTTCCGTTCCCAACGACCGCCCAGAAGTCCGGAACGGCCTCCGCACTCTGGCTCTTTCGAATGACAAAACCGTTTGAAAATTAACATTCGGGACAGGTGGTGCTGTGAGTGGGGGGAGAAGCCAGTAATGGCGCCTATCGCTGCCTGTCTTGTCCCACAGTCTGGGTTTCCTTCGGCTGTTGTGTTTATTTATTTAGCGACGAGCCGTGCAAACTGCGAGAAAGAACTTTCTCGCCGGCTGGTCAGTCCTGTGCGAGTCGCTGACATTCTATTGCGAAGCAAACAGAAACCTTCGATGGCACTGAAATAGGTTCGGTGTACAGGTACATACCTGCGTTCACATACACCACGCGTTCACTTAGAGAGCGTTGCGACATGGCCGACGCCCACAGCAGGACGCCTTCGTCCCCCAGCGGCAATGGAGGCGCCGACACAGGGTTTCAGCGCGCTTTCCAGAGTCTTTCTAGCATGCAGGAGAGCAGCATGCTGGTCATGCTCCTTTTGGCCTCAGCTGTGGAATTTTTCGCCTCCCTGTCCTTTTGTAAGCCCAACTATTGCGGGTCGCGCGCGGCCTGGGCACTCTCCGCTGGTATCGTGTCAGTAGTTGGCTCAGGGCTTCTGCTGGGCTTGATGCACGGGGCACCCGATGTGTACCACAAGGTGGTGCCCTACATGGCTGGATTTCTCTTCGTGTGGTGGATCCCAGGTGCGGGGGTAACCACGTTTTCAGGCCCGTTCCTTAGTGTTGGAAATGGATACTTTGGTGCCTGGGGTGCATTCCTCTCCGCATTTCTACTCTGCCACGCCAGGTACGTCTGCCAGGCCAGACTAGCGCAAATTATGAAAGGCAGGCTGACCATTTGAGCGTGTGACTGGCACAGGAAAACAAATTTTTATTTGGTGGTGGTGTCTAAGAGAGTGCTCGCTGATGGTCGTAGGCTGGCTGGAACAAACTGGCGAACTTACCTTGAGAAAACCATGAAACACAAAGCACATGGGCAACCGTCTGGCGAGCAGCCGGGTACTTCCCCTTATCCGGCTCCCTCGTCTTACCCGCCCCCCGAAGCACCCCAGTTCCCTGGGCAGTACCCTCCAAGCAACACGCCACCCCCCGAACAGCAACCCGCCCCCGGCGCATACGCTGTGTAGAGCACCGTGCCCTGCACACATTATGTGCTCGCCCGAGATAGTAAGCTCGCGAAATTCCAACGTACAAAGCCGTTTTGGCGGTTAGTCCCCCCCCCACGTATGAGCCCACGCAGTGCCTGTGGCGTGATCCAGCACGCATACCTTTCAGAAGTGGAAGATGAATGTAAACGTTTTGCACGTTTCGTCCTTTTGCTCGCTGTGCCACTTCCGGAGAGGCTGATGGTTGTAAAAGAATTCACGCCTATCTTTACCCAACGCTTCGAACTGTACACACACACACGCACACAAACCTAGAGGTAAACGCAACCAATTAAAAATAAGATTGTTGATATTTCGTGATGGGTTCGATAATAGACACACCTAGTTGTTGGATTCCGGGGAAGTCTTTCCCCTCCATCTGGAGTGGACGCGCAGTTTCCTTTCTCCGTCTCTGGAATTCATATCCATTAAATGTTCCAATCGGGTACCGTCTTTTGGGGCGGTACTTGGACAAGGTGTACAGCTCCGTTGCCGGGAGACGTTGGCTCTTACCGCACTCATGCCACCTCCGTAGCTCTCAATAGGGTATTGGCCCTCCGCGTTCAAAGCGGGTCTAAGATGGCTGCCGGCCAGAGTCCATGGGATGTTGCCCAATGGGGGGAGTTTTGATATCGTCTCGTCATGTGATGGATACGATAGTGGACACACCTGGGTTGTTGGATTCCGGGGGAGTCTTGGCCCTCCACCTAGAGTGGACGCGCACTTTCCTTTTTCCGTCTGTGGAATTCATATGCATTAAATGTTCCAATCGGGTACCGTCCTTGGGGGTAATACTTGGACATTGTGCATAGCTCCGTTGCCGGGAAGTGTGGATTCTGATCCCATTCATGCCACCTCCGTAGCTCTCAATAGGGTATTGGCCCTCCGCGTTCAAAGCGGGTCTACGAGGGCTACCGGCCGGAGTTCATGGGGTGATGCACATATGTGGGAGTGTTGATATCGTCCCGTCATGTGATGGATACGATAGTTGACACACGTGGGTTGTTGGTTTCCGGGGGAGTCTTGGCCCTCCACCTATAGTGCACGCGTAGTTTCCTTCTTCCGTGCGTGGAATTCGTGTCCATAAAATGTTCAATTGGGTATGTCGTACAACTCCGTTGCCGTGCGATACATGTATAGATACTAGGTGAGGCTAGCGTAGGGACCGACGGATCATTAACTTCTTCGATTGGCTATTTTAACATCATCGTGCCATCAATATTTTTCTTTTCCCTTTGTCCATCGTTTACTCAAAACCTACGCGGTAAATGAAAGGGTCTATCGCTACCATAGTTGGTAGTCCTAGAAATAGACAAAAAAAAACAGTTAACTGTCGAGACAAGGACTAAAATTGGAAATAATATAACGCGGCTAGACCTTCACGCTTACGGGCCGGTAGCCCGCTCCCGCTGATCCAATGTGCCGACCAAGAGTCGAGACATCATGCATGCCACCCTAATCTAGCCAGCTTTCGCGCGACTTCGGTCGTGCATTAAAGGAGGAAAATAATAAAGGATGGCAAATATAAACCCTCCTTGCTCGCGCGGCCGTTGCTCGCATATCCCGCCGTCTTTTGATCACCACGTCCATGGTCTTCACCCCCCCTCCTCCCACTTACCAAACGCAAGCTCATCGTCCAGAAATATGGCACTCCCACATGCAATGCCCCCGCGCACGTTGCCCTTCTCAGCGACATATCCCATGCGAACTCCTCTCCGCATGCAGCCACTGAAGTCTCTACTCATGAGGAGTGCACCGATGAGTACGATGACACGAAGGCCAGTGTCCCCTTCAACGATGTTGCGTTCTCATCCTCCCTTGCCCCCGGCCGCGACCTTTCTCACTTTTGGGTTGTCGACTCAGCCAACTCGATCAACTTAACCGCTTTTCGCAGTGACTTCGTTACATTCGACCCACCTTCGGCATCCTCTCGTGTTGGCCGGGTCAACCTTGACGTTAATAAAGGCAGTGGTACCTTTGAGATTCTTATTCCGCTCGCGCCCTACGGAGGCACACCTCTAGGCTGTGAAAAAGGTGCTCCGCTACCTTCACGGCACACTCGACGTAATCGTGACGTTGGGGGGGGGAGGGGGGGGGGGCGGAACACAATCTCCAACTCACAGGCTTTGCGGATGCCGATTGGGCCAACGACAGCAACACACGCAAGTCCCGATAAGGCTACCTTTTTACCCTCGGCCGCGGCCCGGTCAGCTACCAGACCAAGCAAAGGACATGCGTCGCACAGCCAACATGCGAGGCAGAGTACTTCTCTTCGGCATGCGCCACCAACGAGGGACAAAGGGCAATCGCATACTCCGAGAACGCTTTGATTGGCGAGAATACCAAACACATGGGCCTTTCTCAAGGACACTTTCTCAAGGACCACGTGGAGCAGGGTACAATCAGAATGAGGTTCCTATCCATTGACTAAGTGGTGGCCGACATGCTCACCAAACCACTTCCCGGATTTGCACTCACAAGGCATCGGAGTGCAATATTGGGAGGAGCAAACCCAATGCAACGCTTCACCTCGTAGCTACCTTCACGGCGAGTGTTATAAGTAATACTCGCCATTTATTAGTTGCTGATAGCTATTGTAAGCTATTCTAGATATGTTTAGTACATGTCTAGATCGGACACTCCGATATACAGTTTGTTTTGGATCCAAAGATTTTGCTAGGCTACAGCTCCCCACTTCGTTTGTCCCGACACCAAGCCTCGGGCTGATTGTCTCTGCGACTAACCTTATGTGTGATTGTAAATGTAACTAAGTATACGTTAGTTTCCTTCCACTCCGAACGTGTGTGCACAGTTCGACATGGCTCCGACCTCAAAGAGGACGGGTACGGAAGTTTCAACTACAACCCTACGTACATGCTTTTTCCGGCGGCGGCCGATCTAGTATTAGCGCCGCTAAACCGTCCCACAACTCTCGCCGCGGTTGTCTTCCTTGTTGCTGGTGTCGAGCTCCACAGCCTTGGATGGGGATGTTCGACCTCCGGGGCGTTAATTGACGTCAAGTGAGCGCCCTTTCCAAGCGTTTCTTTCCGGTTGTCCGCCGCCATGCACCAGCTCCACCACCCGCCGATCCGTAGTATGTACCCTTCATGCCAAAAATACGTCGAACGGCGTCGTGTAGCATGTTAGATCAATAGGGCGTACTTTGCGTACCGGGAGGTACTAATAAAACATTATCGTACAATACCCTCGAGCAGTAACGTAAATTGCAGTAACGACGTAACCGTAGTACGTCTAAGCCTCCGCATCAAACATCGATGGACTCATGGGATCATGATCCGTCTGACGCATTATCAGCCGCGTCAATGCGTCAATGAACAAGTGCCATGTTCAATCAATGCATATATGAATCAGTGCCGTACTTAGTCACAACGTCCGCGAATTAGTGCTTAATTGAATTTATGCGGCCATGAATTAGCGTCCTCTTTAATCGATGCATCTATATCTTAACCTAACTTAATCAATGCATCCATAAACTAGTAATGCATTTAATCGATGAACAACAAAGTACCTATACAATTCCGGGACATCGGTAGCATATATGCATCCCATTTGAAATTCGTTTAACAAGACTATTGTAGAAGTCAATAGCAATGCAGTCTTGCCAAACTATGTACACGGCTACCATCCGGTAGCAATCCGGCTCATCATCTTCTTAAAATTGTATGTGTGAAGAGACCAACTTTGATACACTAGAGACACGATGCCCGCTCTTGTGATACTTGTAGCAAAATCCCTTTTCATGGTGCCGTTTCCGCTCATGATCAATAAGAGCTCCAACGATGGCATTGCAGTCAATTAAGCATTTTTTCGAAGAAGTTCGTACTCCACCTCCAAGATTGCCACGGCCACGTCATCGACTAGACCCGTCACCACGTTGAAGTCGCTTGGACCCTTCACCGTCGGGATTGTCGAGCATGCGCTTTTTTAGTGGTTCGAGTGCCGCATGGGATGTCAGATGGGGTCGGTGCGCTCCTCGCACGGCCCGGATCAGGCGAACGAGTACAAGGACTGTTGTAAGTAATACATTCTGGTTATTAGTTGCAGATAGCTATTGTAAGCTATTCTATATATGATTAGTACATGTCTAGATCGAACATACCGATAACTTGTTTGATTCGGTACATAGCTGTCGCTAGGCTACAACTCTCTCACTTATGTTGTCCCGACACCACGCCTCGGCCTGGTTGTCTCTGTGACTGTCCCTTTTGCGTGACTGTGACTATAACTACGTGTGCGATAGTTACCTTCCACACTGATCGTGTGTGCACGGTTTAACATGTTATGGGCCCTCGCCTCACGTCACTCACGCGCGACAACCTGGTTCGGCGAGCTGCGATCGCCACCTCTCCCGTATAAGGCAAGTTTATATAGAAACGTAGTACTTTCACTTTCTAGACGGCGGTATCGCCAGTATAAACTCCGCTTTAAAACCCACCTCCACCCCACCTAAGTTTGCTGCTCGAGGACTACAGACAGCCACCCACACCGACGCACTCGTCGTGTGTGGATAGGGTGCACACATGTCCAAGCTGGAGAAGGGGGAGGGGGCGCACTATCGGGTGAATACGCATACACAAGGTGCACGACAACCCTAGTTTACTTAAATATACATATTTACTCAGCGACTCAGCCGCTAGCGTAGCGCTCCACTTGACCTGGCCGTGGCCTCGACTTGTGCCCCACACTAGGTGGAGGATACAAAAAAGGTACTTTGAGACACCCCGGGGCTACATGCCGAGGGGTCGGCGGGCATCATGCCGTCTCTCTGAAACCGTTGTTAGGCACAAGTCCGGCTAGCGGTTCTTATCGCTGCATGTCGTCATGTTCGTTCTTTCGTCTGCCGCGATGGCACCAGAGACTCGTTCGGCCGACTCTCCTCATGCCACGCTTGTTGATTCCCCGGACCACAGCTCTAAGCAAAGTTCGCTCGCTCCTTCTCATGATATACTCGCACTAGTCCTTGAGCAAATGGCTTTCACTAACGCTCGTCTGGACGCGCAGACGGCCAACCGTGCCGCTGCCGCTGTAGCTACTGCCGCGCAACGCCGTCACGTTGCGCACCGCAAATCCTCGCGTCACGAGCAGCCCGTGGACTTGCTCCCACCACCTCCACCGTACCATCCTGCCGGATATGCTCTCCCAACCCACGGACATCTCTTCCCCGAGGCGCCGCCGCATCACGTCCCCACCTCCCGTGGCCACCCGCACCCGTACGGCCCGCCGACTGCTGTGCCCGGCCATTCTCCCTTTCTTGGAGGCCCACCTGCCCAGCGTGGTACTCACACAAGCCGTGGTGGCCGCCGCACAACCATTGACCCGGTGGTCATCGGCTGCGCGGCCCATGAAGCAACCGGTTTTGATAAGGACGCCCTCAACCGGTCCATGAAGATGTCGGTCCCTACCATGGGGCCAACCACGGACTTTAAGTAGTGGAAGAGGAACTTCATGAACTTCTTCTCCCTCAAGGCATCGTACCTCATCCCCGAGGTGGCCATCCGCGAGTTGGGCGTCAGGCTCGATGAGCAGGCACAACACTACGCCTACACACTGCTGCTTCATGCATGGAGCGCCAATTAACGCGCTGACCAGCACGTCCCGATTGCGCCAATGCCGCGTGGGATGTCATGTGTGAACGCCTAGACTGCCGGTCCGTTGCTCGCTCTCTGTCCTTGCTAGAAAACCTCATGCTTAGAAAACGCCCAGGTCTGTCCCTCAGTGACTGTCCACTTCCGAGGCAGACGTTTGATGACTACAATGAGACATGACATGTGGTTGATGGCTCCGCGGCCATCCACCCCCACAACCTCGGCCTCCTCATGCTGCGTGGCATATCCAGCACCGGCCTTTTCGGTCATGCCAAACAATGTGTCATTAACGCCTTCGACACCAACTGCATGTTGTCAGCTGATGAGGTGATGGCCATCATCCTCCACCTGCCACACGACATGGACGAGGAAGATGCTCCGGGCGCGCTAACCCCAGACACATCACCCCCCCCATCTCTGCGTTTGTCGCTGCCGGTCGCGGCTCGCACATCGGTCGAGGACACCACCCCCGTGGCCCTCGTGGTGGTCGTGGCCTCCCCAACAAGTGCAGCGCCTGTGGCAGCCTGGACCACATTCTGTCCTCTTGCACTGCCCCGGATGACGCCCTCCTGAGGTGGACCCTTGCCAAACGCAAGATGATCATCCAAAAGTACGGCACCCTTGGTGGCTCTGCCTCTTTGCACGCAACCCTGCTGAGCAACGTCACCGCTAACGACACTAACAGTCTCCCCACACTCGAGGATTGCACCGATGAATACGATGACACCGAGGTGAGTGTCCCCTTAAGCTCTTTCGCATTCTCATCTTCCCTCACACCGGGTCGTGACCTCTCACACTTATGGGTAGTTTATTCAGCCTGCTCAATCAACCTGACCGCGTTTCGGGATGATTTCGCTACGCTCACCCCCCCTCCGCTCCCTCTCGCGCGGGTGGGGTCGGCGTCGACGTTAAGGGCAGTGGCTCAGTGTGTCATAGTCTACGACGATGACGCTGGAAGATTACAGTATTAGCGAGTAATATCTGCTGATACTTGTCATTAATAGCGGTATTTCCTCTAAATAGCAGCTACAGGTAGGTATCTTTAGATACAGGACCATAATAATGTTAGGAATTATATATAGCGATAAAGGGTCGTATGACGAGTATAGCGACGCAAGGAGCGAGCTCGTCATATTATTAGAATTATTGTACAAATAGAATATGTAGTACAAGTACCGGAAGCGTGGGATGATGAATAATTATACCCGCACCGGTTCTAGAATTAGCTAGAGGTGAAGTCTCTAGAGACTTCTACACTGTCGCTGTGCTGCGACAAGATAATAGTCTATAGTAATATTTAGTAGTTTAGATTAGAAGCAGCACAACACACCAAATTGGAATTGGTGGCTTTTTGGTACCTTCGACCGGACGCCTATAAATTTAGCGACCGGCACATTTGCCAGGGAGTCACTCGGGTTACCGTCTTATCGGTAGAATTGTAACAAGAACCCCTCTTCCAATCATCCACTCTATTATTCCTTCCACTAGGAAACGATTCAAGAGAATGGGCCCCAGATGCCGATCCTCATGCTAGAGGGCGAGTGGTACCACAACACTTGGTTTCGGAGCCACTAGTGGTAGCGACGAGAGGGATGATCGGAGAGGCGGAGAAGAACAAGACGGCACCTAAGGACACCGAAGGTTCGACGGAAGGGACGCCGACCGCGGACGTATACCGGCTTTGGTTGAAGGAGTCGAGTCCGATTGGCGAGACGATGGAGCGAGGCCAAGATTCTATCGAGGAGGAGTTGAGGCCACCGTTCAAGCTACTTTAAGAGGCTTTTGACGAGCTGGCGCATGAGAAGGACTTCGTGCAAGAACCCGTGATCTAGCGACTACGGACCTGTAGAACCAGCGAGTCGAGAAGACGCTAAAGGAGCTTTACGCGGGAGATGAAGGTTTTCCGGCTAGCGATAGTCGACCGGCTAGTACACTGTGATACCGTATATGTAACACAACGTGCGTATGTGAAACCGGCCGATTTTGATTCCTTGCCGTATGCCTCCGCGTATCGAGATTACGAGTATCGCACGTTTTAATTCTTGGCGGGTGAGTTTCTGTATCGAGGAACCGCGTCGAGGAGATTTCGCGAGATTTTGCGACTAGAAGCTAGTACCATTTGAAGCGACACAACGGAGATTTGATGAGACGCCGACGTGTACGACTTATGGTGACTTCGAGTCGATTGTTTTGCGAGATGCGTGCAACGAGATGCTCAATCCTGCGGCGAGATGCCTTCGAAGCTGAGCGAACGCTCCGTCGAGAGAAGACCAGTACGAGCCAAGAGATGTTGTACTGTTTTGCGCCACTGAGATTTCGGACTGAAGAAAGAAGAGATTGAGAGACTGAAGACAAGTAGACAACAACGTAGTTGAGACGGGCTGGCAGATACCGGCATATCTGTGCCGCGAGTGTATTTCGGTCATTTTTGGCGGAGTATACTCGTACGCAACAGTTCGAGAGAAGAATGAAGATCTGGAAGGCTTCTACGCATTAATGACAGGGAGACGTCAGAAGAAAATCCTGAGTGACCCCGTTTTTTCTGAAGTGTTGTGGGACCACTCGCCCTCTAGCAGGACGAGCGGCATCTGGGGCCCATTCTCTGGATCGATTCCTAGTGGGAGGAATAATAGAGTAGATGATTGGAAGAGGGGTTCTTGTTACAGTTTTACCGATAAACGGTAACCCGAGTGACTCCCTGGCAAATGTGCCGGTCGCTAAATTTATAGGCGTCCGGTCGAAGGTACCAAAAAGCCACCAATTCCAATTTGGTGTGCTGTGCTGCTTCTAATCTAAACTACTAAATATTACTATAGACTATTATCTTATCGCAGCACAGCGACAGTGTAGAAGTCTCTAGAGACTTCACCTCTAGCTAGTTCTAGAACCGGTGCGGGTATAATTATTCATCATCCCACGCTTCCGGTACTTGTACTACATATTCTATTTGTACAATAATTCTAATAATATGACGAGCTCGCTGCTTGCGTCGCTATACTCGTCATACGACCCTTTATCGCTATGTACAATTCCTAACATTATTATGGTCCTGTATCTAAAGATACCTACCTGTAGCTGCTATTTAGAGGAAATACCGCTATTAATGACAAGTATCAGCAGATATTACTCGCTAATACTGTAATCTTCCAGCGTCATCGTCGTAGACTATGACACAGTGCGGATTTCTGTTCAGCTGGGATTTGGCCAGATCATCCACCGCACGGTCCATGCATTGTTCACCCGTGACATGTCCTCTCGCTCTGCTCAGCGCATCGGCCGCCTCCTTAGAGCCAATTGGATGCAATCCCACAGTGGATGTGATTTTCTTTTCCCTACCGACTTTGACACTGGCCTTCTCGTGGTGCCCACAAGAATGGGTGTGTTAGAGCCGTATGGCAACGACCTCTACCTTCTGCCCCACCACCCAGAGCTACACCCAACGACCCAAGCCCCTCACATTATAACGCGCGGTGCCACGATTCCCGTGTTGCCCTCACTGCCCAGTGCGACCCCGTACTTTGGCACCGCCGGTTTGGACACCTTGATATGCAAAGCCTACAGGCCCAGCACACCCACGGTGTCCCAACTAGCCCAACATTTGCCAACTCTGTAAAAAAGTATTTCTTGCGATTCATGCTTGCTCCACAAGGCCACTGCTGCACCACGCAACACGACAGCTTGCGCTAAACCATCCCGTCCCCTTCCCAAGCTGTCCTCTAACCTTTGGGGTCCATTTAATGTCCCCTCCCCACATGGCCTCCGCTACTGCTTGCTTGTCATCGACCACCACACACATTACATGTGGGTGAGGTTCCTTAAAACCAAAGACGACGCATGCGCTGAGCTGGAAACCATTCTGTTGGACATCAAACACTTGCATGCACGCCATCACTCTCATTCAGGCGCATTCGCACCAATCCTGAAGTTCGACTCGGACTCTGTCGTTGAGGCTGTTGTCACACGCCAGATGTGCGCTCGCCTGGGCGTCGGTGTGCAATTTTCTGCCCCCTATGCTCATCACATGCTCGGCAAAGTTGAACGACCCTGGCGCACCCTCCGGGGCAATGCTTTTGCTATGCTCCACGATATGGCTGTCCCCAATTCCATGTGGTCGTGCGATGTCAGCACTGTTGTGTTCCTTCGCAACCGCACCTACAGCCGCTCAGTCGGTCTCAATGGTGGTATTCCCCTCACTCTCCTTACGTCATCGGCGCCTGACGCGTCGAAGTTCCGCGTCTTCGGGTGCACTGTCTTCGCCAAAGTTCCCGACGAGTTGCGTCGGAAACTCCTCGAAAAAGCGTTTCGCGGCGTCATGGTCGGCTATCCGACTGACGCCCTAGGGTACCGCGTCTACAACCCCGAGACTCGCCGCATCACCACTTCCGTCCATGTCGTCTTCCAAGAAAACACCCCGGGCTTCGGCACGCGCCTCCCCATTGACTCGGTCATCACAAACCCCTCGGATGACGAGTCCCCTCCGGACCCCTCCCCTCCATCCCACCCTATCGTCACCCCACTGCCCGACCCTCAACCCCCTCCTTTAGCCCCCCGTAAGGCTCGACTCCGGTAGCACCCCCTCCGCTACGGGGACCTTGAGGCCCACATGTCTGATTACCCACCGACACTTGTCACATCGTGTTGTGATCCGGACCAAGGCAAAGCCAAGGAGGACATCTTCGAGCAACCCCACGTGCCCGACCTGATCACTGGCCCTCCACACACCCTTGCCGGCACATCACCTACAGTCGTCGCTCTCTTGTCTGCCCGAGAGTGTGTGGAACCGAAACCGTATCGGGTTGCTCTGGACAGCACTCATGCCCCCAGTGGCAAGCCGCTATGCAGCAAGAGCACTCCTCCCTCATAGACAACGGCACGTGGGAACTTGTCGACCTTCCCCCTAACCGCGTGGTCGTTAACAACATGTGGATTTACAAGGTCAAGTCCGACACCGTTGGCGATGTCTCCCGCTTCAAAGCGCGGTTCGTCGCCAAAGGGTGTTGTTTACATATCCTTCCGTAGGACTACTAGTGGACACATATGTACGCTAGACTCCGGGGGAGTCATGGCCCTCCACCTATAGGTGTTCGCTATAGGTGGTCGCCGCTCAGTCGCGATGCGATGCGATGGGTTCATATACACAATATGTTCCTATCGGGTACCGACTTTTGGCGGTACTTGGATAAGGCGTACAACTCCATTCCGGAAAGCGGCGGTTCTAACCCCTTCATGCCATTCCGTGTGTACATGGATTAACAGGTGCAGCCAACGCGCTGGCCTCGACTACACGGAAACGTTCTCCCCCGTCATCCACATGGTCAACCTTCGCCTCTTCCTTGCCATCGTTGCGGTTGAGCCATGAGTTTGCTCATATCATTCGCGAGGGGTACTCCCAATGTTTGTTTTATGGGGACGAGGGTGAGTGGACGTAAGGCAGCCGGAAAGAGGCCAGAGACGGGTACTTTTAGCGTCTCTATCCCATGTGTGTCCCGCGGAACATTGAGCTCCGACTGAGATTGATCTCAGAGTTGCACGGCAATCAGTTGGATGGTCACAAATGTGGCGGTTAGCCTCTGAAAGCTAAACGCTAGCACAAATCTGTTCTAGTCTGTCTAGTTCTGTTGTTGCAAGATGGCAAAAAGATGTTGTCGAGAGGACAATTGATGAAAGATGTCTCAATGCTGTACTTAGGCAGTAGATGTTGTAAGTGAACAAAGGAATTGTTTAAAGGTTCTGTCACCTCCCTCTACTGCACTGGGCTTAAATAGGTTTCAGCCCATACTAGTTACGCCTGCAAGCTTCGCTTACGTGTCAGGCGTTGGTGCTGCTCAACCGTCGTCATCTGTCCTCGAGACACGGCCTGCCTAGCATTGGGTTTCACGACGTGGCTCCTTGTGCATTGAAGAGCTCGTTCTGGCGCGTCATCTGGCTAGTTAGATTAATTATGCATATATGTACGTACCGGGAGGTACTGGTCGTACTGTAGCATCAGCACCATTACAATATTGCAGTAGCGACGTACCCACGAGTATACGTCCATCCTGTGGAAAAGCACGAATTGGTATCCGTAACGAGTACCTGTACAATGTCCTGCAATGTACTGTTGCAGGACTGTACTCGTCACACTCGTACCCTCCCCCTCTTGACAGATCAATGAGGCCGCCGCGAGGCAGACCTCCGTGGTTCTTGGCTCCTTTACTGAAGCAATTACTGGGATTCAGGAATGCGCGCTGGGTGAGCGTGCATGAAGTCAATGTACGCCTGAGTCCTGGCGAACTTGCGCCATTGGGGCGTCTCCAAGAAGTCTTGTAACGCAACTGTTCGATGCACCTCGTTCAAACGGTGCCAGACAGGTGGAATGTCGTCATCACTGAAGTGCGTCATGAAGAGCAAATATTTGCCTCGTCGTCCAGGTAGCGACTTGATGCACACAGCAGAGATGTGTGAGACGTCGAATTCCTCATCGTCTCCTTCAGGTACTGTCACAGGAACAGCTGGTCGTAGCGGAGCAGTAGAGCAGGGTCGTAAATTATTAACGTGGAACACAGGGTGTAAGCGTACTGTCGCTGGTAGTTTCAATCTGTAACTGTGTTTTCCAATCTGCTCCTCCACTGAAAAAGGGCCGAGCTGTCTGTCTCTGAGTTTCCTGTTCGGTTGTCCTCGCAGAAAAAGAATTGTTGTGACGACTGACACCTTGTCTCCCTTACCGAAGTGTGGCGCTGTAGACGGTTCTGAGCGCGCCTGCATCTCGTCCTTGTGTAGCTGTAACACTGAGCGTACCAAGTTGTGCACTTCCTGTAACAATCTTAACCGTTATGTTGCGTCTTGCGAAATTGGAATTGACGGTCGCATGCTAAAGAGTAGGTCAGGAGGCTCCTCAGGAGAAAAACCAAAGTTAGCCTCGAACGGTGTGTGCTCAATTCCGAGTGCACGCGAAGCGTTGTACGCAAACTCCACTTGCGGTAAAAGTGTCGTCCAATCAGAGCCATCATAGCAACAGAAGCAACGAAGAAGCTGCTGAAACGTGCTGTTCACGCGCTCTGTCAGTCCATCTGTTTCTGGGTGTCGGCTTGTAGACATGTTCAGACGCGTTCCAAGGCGTCTCCATAGTGTCTGCCAGAAGGCGCTGACAAATTTCGGGTCACGGTCACTGATCAGCACACGGGGTAGTCCATGTAGGCGGTAGACTCCCTGTAAAAACAAAGTGGCAGTTTCTTCGGCAGTAATCGTCTCTGTGCATGGCAGAAAATGGGCCATTCGAGTTAGATGGTCTACTACAATCAGCACATTGTTAAAGCCGTTGCTCTCAGGCAAGTGTGTCAGGTAGTCAAGACCAACTGTGTGCCACGGTCTGGGTGGAACAGGCAATGGGTAAAGAGTCGCAGCCATCTGCGGTCGAATCTTCGCTCGTCGGCACACGACGCAGCGTTCACAAAAATCTTTCACATCTTGGCGGATTCGTTTCCACCAGAATCTGTCGAGTGCTTTAGCAAGAGTGCTAGCAACTCCTCTGTGACCATCTGACGAACTTTCGTGCAGCTCTGTGATCAATCTCAGTCGGAGCTCAGAGTTCTGTGGAATACAGAGGCGATTGAGACGCCAAAAGTACCCGTCTCTGGCTTCTATCCGACTGTCTCTTGTCCACTCACCATCGTCCCCATAAAACGAATCTCGTGAGAACCCCTCGCGAATGAGATCAGCGAACTCAGGGCTCAGCTGCAACGCTTCAACAGTCAGTGAATTTAACTGTGCGTCTTCAAACAGCAGCTGGGACTTCCGTCGTAATTCTCGATCTGACGGAACCTCGCCATCCCAAAATAAGGGTACTGTGGCCTGAGGTACGAAGTCTGGACGCCGGCTTAACGAGTCGGCTTCGTTCAGAGCTCCCTTGCGATATGCAAGTGTCATCGAGCCCACAAACGGTTGCAAATCCCGCAGGTATCTTGCTTGCCGCTTGTTCAGCCTGTTGTTCGGTTGCCTGAGCAGATGCCGCAGTGTGTCGTGGTCTGTTACGACAAGGAACTTAGAACAGCCTTCAAGATAGCACCTCCAATGCTTGACAGCTTCGCATACGGCCAAAGCTTCTAAGTCGTACGCAGAGTAAGTGTTACCACGCTCAGCTGGATTCAGCTTACGCGCCCAGTAAGAGACTGGTTGAAGACCGCCTCCTTGGTCTTGCAACAGGACTGCTGCAATCCCCACTGTTGAAGCATCTGTAGCTACGGTGAACGTCGCGTCCGAGCTGACCTCCGGAAGGATCAGGCATGGCGCGGAAATGAGCCGTAACTTGAGAGTCTCGAAGGCTGCCAAACAGGCAGGCGTCAGCGTAACCTTCTGTGGCTGGGACTTCCGCAGTAAGTCCGTCAATGGAGCCGTAAGGTCGCTAAAATGGTGTATAAATCTCGCATAGAAGTTGCAGAACTGTACGAAACTGCGAACCTCCTTCTGCGTCTTGGGCACTGGCCAGTCTGTAACGGCCTCGACTTTCTTTGTGGAAACCGAAATTTTCCCGGCTGACACAGTATAGCCCAAATATTCCATTTCTTGCAATCCGAAGAAGCATTTCTTAAGGCGTAATTTCAGCCCTTCCTCCTTGAATCGCTGTAGCACTAGACGTAGATGTTCCATGTGCTCTTCCAGAGTTCGACTGTAGACACAGACGTCATCCAGGTAGACTGTCACGAACTTATGTAAAAAGTCGCGAAGAATGTCGTTCATCATCCTCTGAAAAGTAGCTGGTGCATTGCACAGCCCAAACGGCATGGCGACCCATTCCATCAAGCCATCAGGGGTCTGAAAAGCCGTCTTGTGAACGTCCTGATCACGCACTCGAACTTGCCAGAATCCAGAAGCGAGGTCGAGGTGTGTGTAAAAATTCGCGTCCTTAAGTTCGTCCAGTGTGTCATCCACTCTCGGAAGTGGGTAGGCGTCCTTACGCGTAACCTCGTTAAGGCCACGGTAGTCAATGCACAGACGTAGCGAGCCATTAGCTTTGCGCACAAAAAGAATTGGCGAGCCGAATTCACTGTAGCTGGGGCGTATCAAACCAGCCTCCACTGCGTCTTTGAGCTGTCGATTAAGCTCAGCGCGCTCTGCAGGTGACAGTCGGTTCAAACGTTGACGTCGCATCGGGCCAGTTGTTTCAATGGGATGATCCCACTGTCGGCTTACATGTGGAGAGTCGACAGGTTGCAGTAACTCCGGGAAGTCTTCAAAAAGTAACGACCGGAAGTTGTCATGTTGTTCTGCTGTTAGTTCCTTTCCAGTGTGAAAGTCTGTTTGTTGTTCAGCTGCTGACGTAAGTTCGATGACGTAAAAATCAGCATGACGTCCTCTGCTGCGGCGCGTCTTGCGCATAAGTTTCTGAACTTTCGTAGACGACAGGAGTAGACACTCAGGGCGTCGTTCCTCAAGTGTAGTCTCCACTGCTGTGCCGTCCATTAGCGTAAATACTCTGGTAGTACCAAATTGTAAAGAGGCATGTTCGTCATCAAGCCATGGTAAACCGAGGATTAAATAGCTGTACGTAAATCACGTAGAACGTAAAAAGTCCGTTGAAACTCGTGTCGAGCCAGGTGAAAAGTGACGTCGCAGACTGTCGTAGAAGTCACTCGTTGTCCATTAGCGAGTCGAACTGGGGTCTTACTTGCAGACTTTCGAGTCTGTAAAGCAAAGCGTCGTACAAAGTCCTCTGACACAAAATCAAGTGTCGCAGCGCAGTCCACTAAGCCAGAAATTTGGTGTCCGCCATCAGGAGTTTTCACAGTCAGCTCAGTTCGAATTAACGGGCGAGCTTCCGTGAGGTCAGTCAGTAGTGCTGTAGCTGGCGAGGAAAATTGCTGCAGCGTAGCGATGGACTGTTCCGAGTCGTCTGTTGGTACAGGTACCGAGTCGGGTTGATCAGGTGTTGTAGGTTTTGAAGAGTCGTTAAACGCACAATCTGCGTCGACTAACCACAGCTGTACATGCCAAGGGGCTGGAGCAACCACCTCCTGTTGTGCAGGGTTCTCCAGTGACTGACGTGTAAAAAGCTGTGTCCTTGCTGGGAATTCTTGATAGAGTTTCCAGTGCTTAGTCACCTGTGTAAATTTTGCCCATTTCGGTAGTACAAATACAGCCATCGTAGATATCGGAGATGTTCGACGACAATCCTCAAAATGCTGCGCAATCTGTTCAGCTAACTCCCAGGGTGGGTGGGTTGATGAACACCCGTTCTCCTGTCAAGTCTCTGTCTAGAATCGAGTCACTCGGCGAACAGTGAGGTAAGTCACCGTGCGAGTTTAGACCTTCATCATCAGCACATCCCTCCAACGTGAAGTTGAATCGTGCATGCAGAGGGTCAAAGACTGAGTCAACCAGTTTCCAATCAACTGAACGTCTGGTTACAGTTTTACGACTCTGTCTCTGCTTAATCTGACGACGACGACCTGCTACTTGCGTTACAGGTGTCGCAACTGCAATCGATGGAGATGTCGAAGGTGTATCGACGACCTCTGTCGCTAACAGTGTCTCAGAATGAACAGTAGATGTAGCCGGCTGCTCCAGTTCATTTGTAGAACAGCCTTGCCACCATCATTGCTTCTTAGGTTGCATCGGAGCCTTGCCTTTGAACTCCGGGCATTGGAACAAACGGTGTCCCTTCTTGTGGCACTTGAAGCAGAGTCCTTCGTCCATGTGTCGCTTGCGCTCCTCAGCTGTCATTGCATTTGCTAGTGAATTAAAATCTTCGCGACCAGATGTCTGACCGCGTCCACCATTGCTACCACCTCCACGTCCACGTCCGCGGCCACGTCCACGGCCACCTTTGTTACGTTTCCAAACGTTAGAGGCTTCCTCGAGAGGGTCCTCAAAGTTGCGCTTGCGCGTAGGCGGGGCAGATGGTCCAGCAGCAGACCTCGCATTGCCTAGTTCCGGTGAGTCTGTCACAACGTTATTCAAAAAGTTTTGCAGCTCCACTAGCGTAGTCTGGTATCCTTGCTGAGCTCGGTGTGACTTAGCCAGTCTCTTGAGCGCATCATTCGCTAGGCCATTAATGAAGCGTACACACTGTACCTCAGCTGTCAGGTCTTGACGAGATCGACGTAAGTAGTCGTTGTACTGTTTAGTGAAGACCGCGTAACTCATCGTGTTGCTCTGCGTAAAGTTCATCAAAGCATTAATAGCTTCGTCCTGAATGTTCGGAAGAAACGTAGACATGCGTAACTCCTCAACAAGCTCGTTGTACGTAGATGGAATTGGAGGCTGATTTTTCCGGTTCAACCACCACCCACCTAGGTGTCCAGAAAACTGTGAAGTAACCCAGAACACTGCATCGTATGAGTCAGCCGTAATTCCAAGCATTATAAAACGCTGAGGCTGTGCTTCGAGCCAATCCTCCAGCTCATTAGGCACGCGACCATTCTGGTACGGTGAAGTAATAGCAGCCTTACGCTGAGTCTCCGTGAGGGTCACAGCTAGTCCAGCCAAGTTGTGAGTAGGCATCGGCATTCCCACTCGTAAATCTGTAGGTCCTTCTCCAGTCAGTCGGTTGATGTATCCACGAATTAGCAGCCAGACAGAACCAGAGTCGACCGTCGTAAACCGGGTGTGCATGTGGAACTGTCTCGGGATAGACGTGTCGTCTTGCATGACTGGAACATGTTGTGTAATTGCTCGATAAAAAGATTCCCACTCAGCCACGTAACCAAAGTGAAGTAATTCACTCTTGTGCTTCTTAGCACGAAGTAACCCTGTCTGTGCGGGCGTAAGCGTCAGACCGTCAATGTTGATGGTTTCCGGTACAACGTAAGTATCATCCGGATTAACTGTCGACTGTGCCAAAACAGCCTGCTCGACCTGAGCAGGTGTACGTATGTTGTTCGTAGCAAACAGGACAGGAATAGAAGCCGAGTACACGTAGACAAGCTGTCGTCCTTGAGGTAGTGTAACATTAACAGGTTCACCACTCAACAGCGTCAAATCATCCGGTGTCAAAACAAGACCGGTCTCCTCATGTAACTCGCGAATAGCAGCGTCGACTGGCTCTTCGTTAGGTAGGACAGAGCCAGCTGGGAACCAAGTTTTACCAGAACGAGGCTCACGCTGAAACACCAACTTCAAGTCCGACGATTTAGTTCCTCCAACGTGAATTACTAAAACCACGTAATGTCCTGCTCCGAGAGAAGCCATCTCAATTCAATCAAACAACGTCGAGCAGAGCAACGAGCAACGAAAGCGTGCATCGACCAAAAGCTCCGAAACCAGTGTGGTGGTTAGCCTCTGAAAGCTAAACGCTAGCACAAATCTGTTCTAGTCTGTCTATTTGAAATTTGAAATTGTTTACAACAATACCAGTATAAACCGGCTGCTGTCTCTGGGCCCCCCCTTTTGCTATGCCATACAGGACTTAGTAGACTGAGGTAGACCGTTAACCACTAATCCCAACCTCTCCAATGGCAGTAACAGCTAATAATTTTGTAATCAAGAAAAACAGATCTAAAAATAAATCCACTTGTCGAGAAATGCAAAACTAAACTGCTGCTCGACCTTCACGATGCACGGCCCGCTCCCGCCGAACCGGGGTGTCGACCGGCCTAGGCCGGTCGGCGTTCGGGAGGGACGACGGGCCAGCCTAATCTAGCTCCCGCGTGACTTCGGTCTTGCCGAAGGTAGGAGGGGAAAGGCTGGCAAAAAACCCCTCCTCGCGCGGTCGCTCGTCGATCCCGCCGCTCCATCCCGTAAACCCCGCCCCAAGGTCTTGCCGCGTCCACCGACGCGGCGGTCCTCCTTGTCGAGGTCCCCCACCACCTCGAGGACAGGTGGGGGGGACCGAGACACACAGACATAGAAAAAACTAGCGCTCCTGCCTCCGCGCCTGAATTTTCCCCGCTCATTTCCCCGGTTTTTTCTCTGTCTGGTACCCGGGTACCTGTCGGTTTTCCGGCCTGTGGCCGTACCCTCCCCCCTCTGATCGCGCGTCCACCGAGCAGCCTTTTCTTGAGCGGGGGCCTCCGCGCTCACCCGGGCCCACGCTCAAGGACTCCTAGGAGTATGAAGGTCTGTCGGGGTAGTGGGTGTCGAAGAGGGGGGGGGGAAGGTCACCGTAGCCGGATCCGGCGGGCCGCGGGCGCCCGGAATTAAACAAAACCCTCCGTGCCGGGTTTTCCGGCGGCGCCGACCCAAAGGGTCGTCGTCGCCAGATCGTGTCGCTCCTCCCGTCGCGACCGTCCTCCTTGCCGTCCCAGCTGACTCCTCCCCCCGGGAGATGACGCTGGACGACGTAGCGGCGCGCTAGTGAGCGCCCTACCCTGGTGCTGCTCCCCAACTAGCGCGATGCCGGGTACGGACATTATTTTTAGTATCCAAAAAAGCCCTCCGTACAGGGCTTTCCGGCGGCGGCTGATCCTAAGGATCGCCGCCGCCTCCTGTAGCCGCTCCTCCGTCTGCGACTAGCCACCGTCCTGTGTCATGTCTTGCCTCACCCCTCGGCAAGGTTCGACCGGCACAGGGCTGGGCGACAGCTAGCGAGCGCCCTTTCCTGGCGCTGCTTCCCGGCTGGCCACCACCAGCTCCAACACCCGCCTCCCACCGCTGATCCGGCCGTACCCTCCTCGCCATCAAACGCTGCCGTAGTACAGGTCCCACTCCTAAAAGTAAGGCTGTATCTAGGAGTATCTGTACGCGAAAAAACATATCGGACGGGCCGAGCGGGAGATCTTGGCGCCGGTAGTGTACAGAAATTATTTTTTCAAAAGCCCTCTGTACAGGGCTTTCCCGACAGCTGCAGATCCCACGGATCGAGCTGTCGGCCCTCTTAGCCCCCTACCGTGCCATGCCTGGCACGGCTACGGGGTTTCCAGCGCCCACCACGGGGAGGTGAGGGGATGCCGACGGGCATGCGAGCGCACCCCCCTCCGGGGTCGCCGCCGCTGCGCCGCCGGCGGGCGCCCTAGTCTGTCTAGTTCTGTTGTTGCAAGATGGCAAAAAGATGTTGTCGAGAGGACAATTGATGAAAGATGTCTCAATGTTGTACTTAGGCAGTAGATGTTGTAAGTGAACAAAGGAATTGTTTAAAGGTTCTTTCACCTCCCTCTACTGCACTGGGCTTAAATAGGTTTCAGCCCAGACTAGTTACGCCTGCAAGCTTCGCTTACGTGTCAGGCGTTGGTGCTGCTCAACCGTCGTCATCTGTCCTCGAGACACGGCCTGCCTAGCATTGGGTTTCACGACGCGGCTCCTTCTGCATTGAAGAGCTCGTTCTGGCGCGTCATCTGGCTAGTTAGATTAATTATGCATATCTGTACGTACCGGGAGGTACTGGTCGTACTGTAGCATCAGCACCATTACAATATTGCAGTAGCGACGTACCCACGAGTATACGTCCATCCTGTGGAAAAGCACGAATTGGTATCCGTAACGAGTACCTGTACAATGTCCTGCAATGTACTGTTGCAGGACTGTACTCGTCACACAAAGGAGTTGCTCGCACTCTTGCTAGAGCGCTCGACGGATTCCAGTGAAAAAAAAAACGCCAAGATAGATGTGAAAGATATTTGCGAGCGCTACGTTTTCAGTCGACGAGCTAAAATTCAACCGCATATGGCTCCTCTATTTATCCTTTGCTTGTTCCACCCAAATAAAGGCACATAGTGAGGCTTGAATACTTAACACACTTGCTTGTGAGAAATGGCTTTGACATTGTTGATTGTGGTCGACCATCTTACTCGAACGGCCCATTTTCGGCCGTGTACATAAAGCGTAACAACATAGGAAATTGTTAGTTTGTTCTTATATAGGGAGTCTAGCGATTACGCGGACTGCCTCGAGTGTTGGTTACTTGGTTAGTGACCGGGACCCGAAATTCGTTACTGGCTTCCAGCAGACGCTTTAGAGCCGCATGGGAACGCAACTCAACATGTCTTCTAGTCGACACACGGAGACGGATGGACAAACGGAGCGCGTCAACAACACTCTTCAACAACTTCTGCGTTGCTTTTTGTTGCTATGATAGTTCGAAATGGAAAATCATGTTTCCTCAAGTGGAATTTGCTTACATCGATATACGGCAATGTTGATATAGACATTAACTAAAAGTACTGGTACTATGTACATCAGTTTGATATATCGGGGCGGACGGATAACAAATATGGTTTACCTACCGCCGATCCCAAAACCCGGGGGGGGGATGAAAAAACAGAAATAACGGTTCCTATTGTCCATGGTTTTAACTCCCAAAGTCTGCTACCGGGAGGAGTATTTGTTTACATATCCCTCCGTACGACTACTAATGGACACATATGTACGCTAGACTCCGGGGTAGTCTTGGCCCTCCACCTATAGGTGTTCGCTATAGGTGGTCGCCGCTCAGTCGCGATGCGATGCGATGGGTTCATATACACAATATGTTCCTATCGGGTACCGACTTTTGGCGGTACTTAGATAAGGCGTACAACTCCGTTCCGGGAAGCGGCGGTTCTAATCCCCTTCATGCCATTCCGTGTGTACATGAATTAATAGGTTATGGGCCCTCCGCGTGTACGCGGGGTTTACTAGTGCACCAGCCGGAGTTTGTCCATCAAGGGGGAGTGTTTAAATATCCCTCCGTACGACTACTAATGGACACATATGTACGCTAGACTCCGGGGTAGTCTTGGCCCTCCACCTATAGGTGTTCGCTATAGGTGTTCGCCGCTCAGTCGCGATGCGATGCGATGGGTTCATATACACAATATGTTCCTATCGGGTACCGACTTTTGGCGGTACTTGGATAAGGCGTACAACTCCGTTCCGGGAAGCGGCGGTTCTAACCCCCTTCATGCCATTCCGTGTGTAGATGGATTAACAGGTTATGGGCCCTCCGCGTTTACGCGGGATTTACTAGGGCACCGGCCGGAGTTTGTCCATTAAGGGGGAGTATTTACATATCCCTCCGTAGGACTACAAATGGACACATGTGTACGCTAGACTCCAGGGGAGTCTTGGCCCTCCACCTATAGGTGTTCGCTATAGGTGTTCGCCGCTCAGTCGCGATGAGGGCCCATAACATGCTAATCCATGTACACACGGACTGGCATGAAGGGGATTAGAACCGCCGCTTCCCGGAACGGAGTTGTACGCCTTATCCAAGTACAGCCAAAAGTCGGTACCCGATAGGAACATATTGTGTATATGAACCCATCGTATCGCATCTCGACTGAGCGGCGAACACCTATAGCGAACACCTATAGGTGGAGGGCCAAGACTCCCCCGGAGTCTAGCGTACATAGGTGTCCATTAGTAGTCGTACGGAGGGATAAACAGTATTCCGTATATGAGCCCGGCTAAGGCACAAGCTACAATTTTGATTAAAGTCGCGGAACCAGCGCGAACTTAACGAGATATCCCGTGTGGAGTAAGCCTCAGCATCACCCAAAAAAATTAAAGATCAAGCATCAACTGCAATGTATCAAAAATTGATGCATCACATATTTAATTCAACTGCTAATTCATGCTAATGCACTGATTATATAGGTCACTTATATATGGACGCACTGATTAAATGGGGCACTAACTCATGGACGCATTGATTAAATGGGGCACTAATTTCTGGACGCATTGACTATATGGGGTACTAATTCGAGGACGCATTGATTAAATGGGGCACTAGTTCATGGACATATTGATGCGGGTGATGCGGGGCGAATGCATTGATGCATCCTGCGCATCGGTCTCATGACAAAATCATATATTTTGGGTTGATGTTTTCAATTACATGAGTTTGTCCAGAAAATAAAAGTGAGTCGGATATTGTATGGGACGTCCCATGCAACTTTGTTAAAGTTTTGACCATTTATTGTTCCCTCCCCCTCTTGACAACGGCCGCCTAGACTGGCTCGCCCACGAGTATAATCCTCTCCATATTGTGAGTTTAACCCTCTGCATGTTGTCTTGGGTGCAACGGAGCGACCCGCCGAATAGCCGCTCAATTGGTTTCATCAAGAATATAAGCCAGATTAATGTTTTTGCAAAAGAGACAACAAGTGTGTGCGGAGTGTGCGTGCAATAAAGAGAGGTGTGGATTACTATTAAAGGACGCATGTGCATATTCAGAAATTTATGTACATGTTCTCAAATGTTATATGAAATTGTGAGGATTCCGCGCCCCGAATATTGTAGTGCGGCAAAACACGACACATTCGCTTACAATCTCTATTAATTGCCCTAATAGCCTAGTACACCTTCTATGCTAAATTCTGAAACACCATAAGACGTCTCATGGGAACCCTTTGCAGACACTTGTTCACGTGAACCTCGTCCTCTACGTTGCAATCACGATTCATAATCAGTGCGGTGTCAGGATTTTACACATGTTATTGGTTGAGCGTAACTGATGTATTGGATGGTCATGGGTGGTGATGACCTGGTTGTTATGGTTATGGTAAGGACCTGGTTGGTCATGTGATGTATTTGGAATACATACAATCTGAATTGAATGAATGTGTGTGTGTGGGGGGGGTATGTCTGTGCTATTGTGTGTTTTTGTGCATGCGCGAGTGTGTACGGGTGTGTGTATGTGAGCATGTTGCAAAATATCGACGTCACACAAAATTCATACCAAAGTTGCACACAAGTGTCCTTTCGATATGTCCATCAATAAAAGGGAGTGCATGATTATCATCTACTTGTATCATCAGCATGTAGAGAATTTAAATCTGCGCTAAATTGACATAATCGATTTCTTGGCGGCTTTTCTTCACTGAAGCTTTATCAACAATTTTTTTATGTACCACAAAACAACTCATCCCAATAGCCCAACACGCCCAGCAGTGGGCCGGTTTCTCCCCAAATATCGTCTGCAATGCAGGGTCCGACACAAAACTCCTTATTATTGAAGGCAATTGAGTCCCGCACATGATGAGAAATGGTGTAAAAGACAGAAAAATGTTCCGAGAACATATTCATGGCGGGGCTAAACAAGTCGCCATAATATTAGTCAGTGATACCATATAGCCAACGCACACAAGCCCTTTATTATACTATGACACCGCATGAGTAACGGCCTCCGCTAACGGTACATGTAGCGATATAGGACATATGAGGTTTGTCCCTTTCGGGTAGAGAAAACGTCCTATTTGCCTTGTATACTCACTTCGTACACATGTGGTTAAGTTGGTTGCGATGCTCAGCGAGCTGTGGCTTAATAAGATGTGTCGACCTTAGCTACATGCTTGACGCTTGTTAGATTTCCCTCTTTTGTAACCAAATACAGAAAGGCAGCACGCAAATATTGTCGACGGGCGCACTCATCGCGACAAGACGTATACGGGGACGAGGTGTAATACTAAACGACACGGAACGTCGGATAGACGGCGAATATAAATATTATAAGACGTCGGAGAGTGTCAAAGTTGAGGGGGCGATAAGAAATGATTACACTCAGTGAGTGATATTGCATGTCATCTCACCCTCAGCAAGTGCCTAGCACTTGCCTATCACAGGACACGCATTCACCTTCTGGTGAGCACCCGCCAACGTATAGTCTGAGCCTTTAGATAATATCTAACGCTCAACAACTTGCCACCATTAGCAGCATAATCCTCTCTATTGCTGATTGCCTTATCATGTTATAGTGCGGAGTCACAGCCGTACTATCACGATGCTACTTGACCAACATTGCTTTGTAGCGACTTGATTACCACACAAAGCTATCTCTCGCAACACTCCCCCTTGCTACGCAAGCAACCCCATGATGGCATTGCACAACTTGATGTGCCTTGCATTCACTTATGACTTGGATAGCATATCAGCAAGCATGTTCTCCGTCGCGCAATATTAAGCCTCGATGTCTCCGCTCTCCACCTTCTCCCGACATAAGTGGTACCTCACGTCCATGTGCTTGCTGCGTCCGGTGGTCATGATATTATTGCTGAGTGCGATACAACTCTGATTGTCCTCGTGCATGGTGATCCGAAGTTTAGGTGAAACTCATGGAGCAATTGCTTCAAAAACATCGCCTCTTTAGTGGCCGTTGTCAGCGCCATATCAAGAGTGATCTGCCGCTGACACTCTTGATATGGCGTTGTCAATGGCGCCACAGCTTGTTGCCACTGACTCTTCCAACTCACCGCTTGACGGTTGAGCATGATCATATACCCCGTGCGAGCGCGCCGCTCGCCAATATCACTGGGGTAGTCAGAATCTGACCATCCTACCACCTTTGATGAATGTGCGCCTCCGTATATCAACACCGAATCTGCGATCCCCTTGAGGTAGCGAAGCACCCTCTTGGCTTGCTCCTAATGTGACGGAGAGGGGTCGGACATATACCTACTAAGGTGGCTAACAGCCATGGTGATGTCGGGCCGAGTGCTTACGGAAGCGTACATCAAGCTGCCGATCAAGCTTTGGTACGGCATTGAACCGGGAGGCAGCTTTCATGTCGACGTCTCCACACAATTGCTAGAGGCATCGACTGCCATAGGTGAGCCCACTGGCTTGCAGTCCACCATGTTGAAGCTCTCCAGCATATCTAAGACGTATTGTTGCTGTCCAATCCTGATGATGCGGCTGCCACGATCACGCTCGACTGTCATGCCAAACAACCAAGACACTTGACCGAGGTCTTGCACGTTGAACCTCACGCCGACAGCCGACTTAAACCCAACGATGAAGCTACCCGCTGGTCCGACGATGATGTTGTCGTCCACGTACAACGCCAAGATATAAAGCTCACCCTCCTTGACGAAGACAGAAATCCCGGGATCCACCTTGGATTGGCTGAAGCCATTCTCCTCTAGCCGTTTTGTGATTGTCTTATTCATGTTCCTAGGAGCTTGATTGAGGCCATATAGTGATTTTCTCAATAAGCATACTCGCTCCTCTCCATTGATGTCGGTGTGACGGAATCCTTCCGGCTGCCTCATGCGGATTGCCTCTTCGATATTAGCCTCCAAGAATGCCGTCACCACATCAAGCTGCTCCACTTCCCAATCATTTAAGCAATAAGCGCGAGCAACGTCCGAATAGAAATTACCCTCACTGTGGGAGCGAAAGTCTCTTGGTAGTCCACACCCTTCTCCTGAGTAAACCCGCGAGCCACAAGTCTTGCTTTGTGCCTTGCAATCTGCCCATTGGCGTCGCGCTTCAGCTTGAACACCTACATTGAATCCACGAGCTTGCGGCCGGAAGGACAAGGGACAGATGTCCAGATTTTCCGAGATACAAGTGAGTCGTACTCGCTCTTGATAGCTGCCTTCCACTCCCCCGATTGGGGACTTCTCAGCGCTTGCTTGTATGACAAAGGCTCTTGAGCAATAGGGCTGTTGGTTGGCTTAATAGCTGCGGTACTTCCCGCAGTCCATCCATCTCCCGGAGCTCTCGTTGAACGGAGATTATATCTTGGACTGGGTACGCATTGCTGTGTTGAGGCAGTGGATCGAAGATTATACCTCGGACGTAGAGTCTCCCCTGAATGTATGTCCCATTCATCCTCCATCGACCCGGAAAGTTGCAGCGACTCCCGTAGCGGCGACTCCCCCGAATGTGTATCCGGAACTTCGCTACACATGGTGAGCGGGATGTTGTTTTCTTCATCATCATTGCGTTGCTCCGCATTGCTCTTCCCCATGGAGAGGACAACAACATAGCCGAACACCACGTTGCGGCTGCTCACCACCCGACGAGTAGTAAAAATTGTACACCAACCACGCCGGTGACTCGGAAGCATACCCCACAAAGACACCCTTCCACGCGCGATCGTCATGTTTTTGGCGTTGAGACTTGTCAACGTGGACATAGGCCGGACAGCCGAAGAGCCGCATTGAGCTCAAATCAGCTCGTCTACCGGTCGCCTAGGTGAAAGGTACACCGCCGGCTCCACTATGCACACGATTGCGGACATGCACAACAACAGCCATCGCTGGAGCCCGGTACGATTTAGACAGCGCGGCTTGCCGAATCATTGAATGCGCCATCGGAACAGATGTCCCCCATTACCTCTCAATCCTCCCATGTTGCATGTTGCGAGTCATAGTTTTGTGTGGTAATCAAGTTGCTACACAGCAATGTTGGTCGAGTAGCATCGTGATAGTACGGTTGTGACTCCGCACTATAACATGATAAGGCAATCACCTATAGAGTGGATTATGTTGCTGATGGTGGCAAGTTGATGAGCGTTAGATGTCATCTAATGGCTCAGAGTGTACGTTGGCGTGTGCTCACCATAAGGTGAGTGCATGTCATATGATAGGCAAGTGCTAGGCACTTGCTGAGGGTGAGATGACATGCAGTATCACTCACCGAGTGTAAGAATTCCTTATCGCCCTCAACTTTGACAAGTTATGGGCCCTCAAGCTGCTAGTTCTTGGATTCCTTTGTCTCAACTGCAACCTAGAGCTCGATTCTCGAAGAGTGGTAGACCTTTGCAGTGTCGCACGATATCTTAGGTGCGGCTAGCTCACAAAGTGGCTTGTTCTTGCTTGTTTTTGTAGCTTTATTTCGATACCCGGCTGGTAGCGACTTGATTCTGTCGCTTGGAGCCTTGAACCCATGAACACCGACTCATGTGACGTGAAGATCGGCTTGCTTTCCTTTGTTCTAGCTTGGCGCTTTCTGGAATTTTATTCGCTTCTGAAACTTTTTACCTGCCACTTTCCTTCTCGCGTGAAAGCCTATAGTAGTGGTCCGGCTGATTTTTTGGAAAGGCATCTTACCACAAGTGCACTAGCACTCTTGTACGACGTTACTTGACCGACCTTTTGAGACTCGTTTCTGATTGCCTTGGCTGTATAGACTCCGGGAGTACATCTGCGTCTTCGGTCAGCCCTTTCTCGTCAACGTTTTTGAGCCGTGTTGCCGGCCTCTTGACCGGTACTTGGGGCTTTTCTTGGTAGCAGGTTTCGTGATTTTTTGGTGCTTTTGAGAGCGCATCCGACGCACATGCTATGGACTCCGTAAAACTACCAAAGTTCAGTGGGAAGAGACGATATTTATATGTGTGGAAGAAACGCTTCCGTCCATTTGGCCTGATGCAAAAGTGGGCTCCGGCTTTGTCGTCGGATGGTGCCGCTTCCTCTCAACAACAAGTCGACATGTACTCCACATTGATTCTTGCGCTGCCGGAGGACGATCTTTCGATTATCGAAAATGTTAGCGAGGATGACAAGATCTGCGGCCACACTGCGTGGACCGCGTTAGACAATTATTATGAGGACGATGGTGTTTACCGGTGGACGGAGGTATTGCATGACTTGGAAGCGCCGCAAGCGGACGGCGAGAGCGGCATTCAATTCCTGAACCGGTTAGTTCGACTGCAACGGCCGCTCGCCCGAGTTGGGGACGTCGTTCACGACCGGCGTATCATCATGTACTTAGTGAAGAGCCTGCGCAAAGAATACCACTCCGTCACCGACACATGGGACGTATATAACCTCAGCATGGATACCGTCAAGCGTGATCTTCGTCAAAAGGGCATGCGCATCGAGAGTCGTGCGCAATCACGTACAACGGAGCCTCCAACACCTACGGCTTTTGCGGCGTCTCATGATGACGCAACGACTAAACTTTTGAAGCAAGTCTCCGAGCTCCAAGACCAGCTGCATTATATTATTCTATTGTTATATTCACGGAAATCTACTGTGTCTTATTTCGATCCCGACGATGTTGCACTCTTGCACAGTGCGGTCTTGTCTCGTACGGGTGTCCGACAAGGAGATCCTCTTGGGCCGCTTCTGTTCAACTTGGTGATCAATACCCCCCTTCTGAATATTGGGGAACGGAGCAAGGATTCTTCGCCGATCCAAGCCTTCTCTCACGATGGTAGATTATAACAAAATGTCTTTTGTCCCGACTGTGATTGCGGTGACTACGGAGGAATTGGGGAAGGTCTGCTCGAGGGTTCAACCAATAAATTCTTCGTGCATGGTACCCCCGGATACGGCCCTTGAACTTGTCGAGGTGATATGGGCGAAGCTCCCCGTTGTTACGGATACTAGCTAGTACCATATGAGCCCCTTTGGCGATAGACTTCTCGATGGCGGATGACCATCCGGCATCTCAAAATATAAATTATGTTCATTCTTGGCTATAAGACACCGTGGAGGCTCGTGAGGGGTTTGCTTTGCTTTGTCGGACTTCGGAGGAGCACATGCGGCTATTCGCTTGATGATCACGTGTGCGGGACACGGCTATAGATTCTTGCTCCGCACCTTCCCCCTTGAAATTTGCCGACCGTACCTTGCTACTGCGGATAGAGCCGTTCGTTCCGCAGTTTTCCTAACCTTGGGCGTTTCTCATGACGCGCAAGCTATCGATAGATTGAATTGTGCTTAGCGTTAGCTTTCCCTGTCCGCGTAGCTTGGGGGGCTTAATGCACCGTCCCTCGAGCTTGACGCTTAACCCGCTCACTTTCCTTCATTAACTGCGACCCTCGCAAACATGATTAATTTATAAGTTCGGCGCCCGCCGGCGGCGCAGCAACAGTGGTCCCGGAGAGAGGTGCGCTCGGTGGCCCGTCGGCACGTACCTCTACCTCCCCGCGGTGGGCGCTGGTAATTATGTAGCCGTGCCATGCATGCCGCGGTAAGGGGCTAAGCGAGGACTAACAATTGCGACCCGCGTGATCAACATATGTCGGGAAGCCATGTACGGAGGGTTTGGAAGTCAAAGTATCCGCGAACCAACACTAAGATCAACCGCTCGACCAATCCGATATGTTTCTTCGCGACTGAATACTCACAAATACTCTCCCGACAAGGAGGCGGGGGTGGTGCATGTGAAATATTTTTGGAGAGGAGGTACATATGGATGAGCGTCAGGATGCGGGTGTTGGAGCTTGAGGCAGGCGGCCGGGAAGCAGCGCCAGGGAAGGGCGCTCCCTCGATGTCGACCATCGCTCATGAGGTCGAGCATACCAATCTAGGGGGTGGAACTCAATATGAGATGAGCACCGAGGAGGGCAGCCGCGGCGAGAGGAGCGGCACGGTTTTGCGGCGCTGATATTAGGCCGGCCGTCGCAAGAAAACCCATGTACAAAGGGTTTCCGTTAAAACTTCCGTACCCGGCACCTTTTCAGGTCGGAGCGCCGATCCTAGCTTCCCACCCGCCCTCTCCTCTAGTCGGTACCCACTATCGATGGTAGGATGCCTCATGTGTTGTGCTAGGGTCATCGCGAGTGCACACCGCCAACGGCTTCTCCATGGCCGCATAAACCACAAGGGGAGGGTACGGGTGGTATTGTACGGATCAACCGGTGCCGAGAACAGCTAATGGCTGTCCCGGGACATGACATACGCGACGGGAGGAGCGACAAACGGCAACCAACTGTAGCTATGGTTTTCTCGCCCATGCCCCGAAGGGAGGGGTAAGCCTAGACTAGGAGGCGAGCTGCGACGGGAGGAGCGGCTACTATCTCGGACGAGGGTGTGTGTGGATCACGTCGGGACCTACGACGACCTGAGCAAGGGAATTTTTCGCATGCCTTTCCCCCCCAGTTCCGGTACGACCGGAGTCGCACTGGAGCCTAGGACAGGCATGGTTGACTCGACCCACACGCGCTGACTAACTAGGATGATCAACACCCTCTATCGGCGGGAGCGGGCCGCGCGTCGTAGAGATAACGACACAGTATTTTTCACATTTTATCGTAGCGATAGACTATGTATGTCCCGGTACGATTTATATCATGTGGTTATTGGCCACGGAGAGGGATGGATTAGGAGACCCCCGGCGTAAAAACATGTCTTTAGTAAGACCTAGATGGCAGCATTTGGAACGCCGTGAGACAGCTGCCGATTTATTGGTACTTATTGTACAAACTTTCAAATCTCAAATACGAGTCCGAGTCCGAGTCGCTAGGTCATATGTACGGTCTTATCCGGAAGGAACTATTGCATGTTGCTATTTCTACTTTACCATGGACGGTACAATCGCGTAGTTCGTATGATGCGATCTCCAATATGGGCGAGTTTTCGGAATCGGATCTCGTGGTCTTGACTAATAAACTAAATCAAGACCTTTCCGATTATATTGGGCCCGATGTCGAGTTGTTGGTACATCCGGTTAACAATGCGGTGGCGCCCGCTACCCAATAGACTTGCCTACAACTTCCGACTCCCGATGCTCTCACTCGCTTGGGAGATTCTAGGTGCCACATTCAACGGGGCATTTTGTGCAGCCTTCGTGCTCGGGCCTACCTTCACCTCTTGGCGTTTTGCAGACCTTCCCCACCGCACTAAATGCGGGTGACGGCTTCGGGTACGGGTTGCGGGGCTTTGGCTTTCTTTTCCACTTCACATGAGTCAAGTTTCAAGGTGCCATCCAATTGCTATACGATTGCAGCGCACCGGGTGTTGGGCCTCATTGCAAAGCGCGCCTCTCACGCTCGGGAGTGCCCACGGTGCAATGAGGCTCCCTCCGAGTCTCGTGGGTCTGGATCTTCATTGACGGTATCGGGCACCTCTATGTCGGGTAAGCGCTCGAAAGCTCTTATGCTTATGGACCACATCCCCGGTGCCCGTACTCTTGGTACGTCATTCGCATCCACGCTCGGATTGTCCTCGTGCTTGTAGAGTTCATGCTTGAAGCGGGGGCTACTACTAAGGGGCGGGACTTGCGGTTGGAGGTCCGCCGTATTCGATCGGGAGCTTCTCGAGATCGACTTGGGGATGTGAATTGGTTATACTAAAATGCTCCACACCGTCATCTTATTGTTGATGTGACGGTCACAAGTGTTGCTCGCACGAACATCGATGTTCCTCATATAGGTGCTTTTATTACACTCCCGGGTAGTCTTGCATTGGGAGCTCAATAAGGGAAACTATATACGGACCTCCGCACTTCCGCTTTGCTTGGCACGCCTTTGGTTCGGTTGGTCCATGATTTCCACCCCTTCGCTCTGGAGGATGGCGGCCTGTTGGCGCCTATGGCGGTTGAGTTGGTTGATCGCCTTGCTAATTTGTTGGCATTTCGTCTCTTCTATGGCATGGGTGTTGCATACTCTCGTTCATTGCGTTCTGACAGTTATGTCCGTATATATCATAATGTCGCTCGTCGATCTACTAACGTTTAATTTCGACGTTTTTGCGGGGATGCACGGCGAGAATTCATTTAACGTCTTTCTGTTGGTCTTCATGGTACTTTGGGTTTCTATCTTCGCGACACTTGACAAGAGGGCAGTGACGATGCTGTGGCATGCCTTCTTGTTCCTTGGGCTTAGGTATGTGGGGTTTTTTCCTCCTTGCTCCTTTTTGCTTGGTGTGTTTCCTTCTCTTGTGAATTTTTTCCTCGACCGTACACTCGACGCGAATTTAAAAAGAGAACCGCCCATTCTCTTTCCACCGAACACGCCAGGGTACTTATTGCCGCAAGATATTCGATGTCCCGCATACAGCCCGTAAGAACACCCTTCATGTACCGTACTACAACGGCTACCACTACGCACGCCTACCGCTGTCGCTACCACCGCGCCTAAATATGTATCAATCCGTAAACACTTTCCGCTCTTTTTTTCCTGTCCGTGTTCATGTTGTGCTTTTGTAATCCCTGGTCCGTTCAACGGGAGGAAGAGCGTTGTACGCAGCAGTCATTCAACATATTGAGCACGGACACGGAAAGTGGGAGGGGAAACAAGAGGGCAAGAGTGACAAGAGGATCACGGAATCCAAAGCACAGCAAAAGGAAAGCACTACATTGTGCATAAACCTAGCAGATTATACTAAGGAAACTCTTAAGCCACGCCGAGAATGCAACACTTGGAGGCGACAAGCGGCGCCTCACGCGCCGCTCGAGGAAGCACGGGGACCTTGCGGCCCATGGCGCGGGTGAAGAGCGCCGTGGCCGGAGAAGGCATCCCAGCCGAGGAAGAAGCGGCCTCCGTGCCGTCCGCAGCGGCGGACAAACCACGCAAGACGTTGTCCGCGTGAGCAACATGGACGGCGAGAGAGACCTTTCGACGCCAGGAGGCCAACAACTTGCCCACGTGCATCCCTTTAGATGCGGCTGCCTGCTTGGCTAGCTCCGTCAAGAAAGCCGTGGCGTGGCCGCCAAGAGTACCAAATTCCGTGACTGCAAAGGGAATGAAGCGGATGTCGGGGCGACTCCTCAACCCCTCCGAGTACTTCTCGAACTTGGTCTTCTCAGCACGGCGGAGAGCGACTTCGGGTGACGGGGGGCTAGACACGCCGAACAAACCGGAAACCACGGCATCAAGGGCAAGTTTTGAGCCTCGGATGCCGTGATAGTGCAAGACACCCACATCCGCGGGCAGACCGTCGTTGCCGTTGGGGAGTTGAACTAACATCGTGGGATCTGTGAGGACCTCGACGCCAACCCCGAGTGCGCCACGAACCTCGGAGATGATTTCCGCAAGGGCCGTCACTAACCAAGAGTGAGCGGTGTGGACCGAAGCATCTCCGCCGCAACGAGCCAAATGGTCCGCAAAAGCAGTGGCCCACGCAGCATCCGACATGTCAACACCCGCCGACGAGAACGCACCCCGCATAGCTTGAACCGAGAGATGGCAAGAAGCACAAGCAGTGGGGGAGCGTAGAGAAGAGAGGATGCGAGATGAGGGTAGGCCGAAGATGCGACAGACCGCGACGCGGAAAACTGCGTCGTAGTGCTCAGGGAACTTTTCACGGAGCTCGCCCAGGCGACCCGAAGTAGGCGGGTCCGAAGCCAAAAACGCAAGGGCGCCGTGGCCGAGACGAGAAAGAAAACGCCTAGACTCCGGCCGAGCGCGGTTGGAAAAGGTGGGAGCGAGCTTCGCGAAGCGAAACGAGTTGACACGCTCACTGATGTCGGCTTGTAGCTTTGGAAAGATGTCCGTGGCAAACGCAGAAAGAGGGACGAGCGAGGGTAGGCCATCAAGGGACTGGGCAATCTGCTCGTTGTTTGATCGGGCTTCGGCAACGCAGCCGGCGCGAGCCACCGTTGGACGTTTCGGGGGGGGCATCGCTAAGGCTGTGGTTATCAAAGGTTCAGACTCGGCGAGAGCGTGAGAACCGCACGCAGCGTCCAAGCGCGCCCACGACGAAGCGAGTTCTAACGACCACATGGGTTCGTTATCGCCGTCGTCTCCGTCCGGTGTACCATGCCTACGGGACACCGCTGTGGTCATAGCACTCGCTAACCGTCCATACATGGTCGGCTCCATTGGAACATCGTCTTGGGAATCCCCGCGCACGCGAGCGTCTTGTGTTGTAAGGAAACGAATAGCTGAGCCCACTGCCAAACCGGCCGCTCCGACATGGGCCGCATCCGCCAAGGCAGCCAAATCCCCCACCCCCATGCCGCCGAAACGTATGGGAAGAGACATCTCGGAGCGAGTGTTGCTGGGTAGGCTAGATGCGGGAAGGCCCAATATCTCAGCCGCCACATCTAGGGTGGCATTGTCAGCGCGCTCGAGGAATGCTTCGACGGTGTCAACGTAGCCCTCACCCCTGCCAAGACCTCGGGGGACTGTACGGGCAAAGTGTCCGAAGCGGCGGTTGCAATGTTGATGGATACGAAGCGCAGTGTGAGTGTGCCGGTGAGCCGCTAGACCCCTTAGACGTTCGCCGTAGGCCTCATACTTACTTAAGGCCGTTTCGAACACGTCTCGAGCAAAATCGGATGTACCCATTGGCCCCCCCAATACTTTCGTCCCTTCCGTGGAGACATTTACTCCCCGCATGATGTGGCCGTCGGGCAAGTTATCGAAAGCATCACCGACACCCATAGGGGAATACAAACAGTTTTTGCGGATGGTTACGGTGAGGCCAACGCTAGCATACGCCTCCGGCATAGCGTCGCCAATAGCCACGAGAGACGGAGGGGGTCCCAAGAAGTGAACATCGTCAGAATAACCGCAGAGAACGGATTCGTTCGGGGCAATCGCAGCCAATTGCTTGTATACCATGGAGGCAACAATTGCGAAGAACATGGCCCCGAGGACGCAACCTTGATGGACTCCGCGGGTACTCGGAATGCGCATGGCCGGGCCGTGAGCATTTGATGAGTCGTAAACGTACAAGGTAGATGGACGGCCATACAACATAGTAGCGACGCGGAGCAACGGTCGAAGCGCGGGATTTGCGGACAACTCCTCAAACAAGGGACGCCGCAGGAACTCGTTGAACGCGTTGGATGCGTCGCCTTGCATGTCCGCCCAGTCCGGTGAAGCGTCAAGCGCGGCTCGAACCATGAATTGTACGATCTCAACCCCGCCGCGAACGCCGACGCCAAATTGGTGCCGAGCAGCCAACCATTGAGACACTTCGTCACCAATTACGGCGAGAAGCGCGCGATTCGCGAAACGAACTAAAACGGAGCCAATTCCAATCGGGCGCAACGTCCCCTTTTGGTCGCGAAGCTCTTGCTCTTGTGCGCGTCGTTGTTCGGGATCGAGCTTGTCTAGCGGGATAAGTGTGGCATAGGCAAGGAACGAAGCAACGCCGGGTAGAACCTCTGGGTTCACGATGGCTTCGGCTAAACCGGTGAGAGTGCAAGGGGAACCCAACGCGCGAAGAGTTTCAAACCTCCAACCGTCGACGTGAGGACTAGATTTTCGAGGGCATCTAGCAACGACCTCCATAATATCGACTTCCGAAGCGCGGAGTTTGATACGAGGGAGGGAGAAGGGATCCGGCAACACGTCCGCGAGGTCGTCATCGTCTTGTGGGTGCAACCGTGACAATTCCTCGTGCACCCCACGACCACTTGCAACGGGGTTGGAGCTTAGGGCCTCCATAGCACGGCGGTACTCCCCAACCGCAGCTAGACTAGCCGCCCGGTTGGCGACCTTGGCCGAGACGCCGTTATGAAAGGGTTGCGAAGGGGAGATGGGGTCGGTACCGGCCCTCGAAAGTGAGGTAGGTGGCGGTGCCCGCCCATTGGTAAGGGATGCGTGGGCGCGAGCGGCGGAAAACAATGTATCAAGATCTCATGAAGCCCAATGGGCTAAGCGGTTGTCACGGTAATCGGCGACCGGGTCAGGGGGCAGATGCCCCGCAGAAGTGAAATCAGCCATGGGGCGCAAAACTAAGCGCGGAAATAAAAGCAACGCCGCCCAAGCCGCTTCCGCGGAAGCCCCTTGGGTGGCCCTACCGCGGAAAGACAAAACGCAACCGACAAGTTCCTCGAAGACCGGCTTGACGAGGCGTACCACCGAAGGGGGGACGCCGTTCGAGGACGTACTAGATCGGAAAGAAAGGAGGTAGGACTCGAAGAAGGCTTTAGAGTTCTCCCCGCCAATGGCCCCATGATTAAGGCACCATTGGACGGCGGGGGGCAAGGACTGGGGATGCGGCGGGGACGGCCGACCACGCGGGAGCGAAGCACCGTATGCCGGCTGTTGGGATGGCGTAGTATTGCGGTGAGAGCACGAATGTAGGTGTCTACTAAGGCCACCGCTCCGAAAGTATCGTCCGCAAAAAGTGCACGGCGCGAGAAGGTGGCGATCGGCATCCACAACTGGGCAATTGTCGGGCGCAAAAGTGCACGTTGTCGCGGGGGAGTTTAGATGGGCGCATAGCGCTTGAAGGGTCGGGAACGACGCTGAGCAACTAACGCACCTCAAAGGAGCGGGGGGTAAAAAACGAGACGGTGTATGTCCAGGTCGTAAGGCATGCGAAGGCGCTTGAGCGTTAGTAGGTGATGATGTCGGAAGGTCACCCGGAGCGGGGGCCATAGGGCACGACCTTGCCCCGCCGCCGGGCGACCGGCCTAGAGGTGGCGGTGGAGGACGCCGATGACTATGTCCCGGCCGGGTCGCCGCGGCGGACATCCGGGGTGGCACGTGTGTCGCGTCCTAATATAAGTAGAACACGCCGGGTCGAAGAAGGGGGGGGGGGGGGGTATGTGGCTTGGACTATACCGGAAGTCGCCCGAGGTGGCACTGTGGCGTGCCTTGGAGGGAAGATTCGCCGCCGACGTGGTGGGCTCCTCGATGCCGGTCCGTCGCGCCTCTAACCTCGCGTTGCTTGTAGTGGGGAGCCTTGGAGCCCGCGATGGAGATGCTCAAGAAAAGAGCAAAGAAGCTATTTGGTACCCGTGTACCAACCACAGCAAGAGTCGGAAGGCAACTCCGTCGTACAACGCCGTATCGTAGCGGGGCGCCAAGCGATAAAGGATGACCTTGCAAATAGCGGGCTCCGAGTACGGGTAGCGATTAGAATGAACTTAGAGCAGTACTGACGTTGCAGTACCCGTACACGGATAGCGATGACGCGTGCCGATGCCTTGAGCCTTGCTGAAGGGGATGACCACGCGCGGGCGAAAGTTGTAGCGGTACCGGTAGCGGCCAAGGGTCTCGAGGATGCCGATAATAGGGGCGGTACGGGTAGTTGTACCCGGTCACGGGTCGAGCGACGAATAAAAGATCCCGGGAGGGTCACGCTGGCGATGGTACAAATAAAACGCACCGGAGCCGCCGACGGCGAGTGACCGCGGACGATAGAAAGGAGAACTTTATGTACAGGTACCGCGCGATGCCACAGCGTAGGAGAGCGCCGAGACAAAAGCAAACACGAATAGGCGGGCAGGCGTCACGCTCACCGCTACCAAGTTCCGAGCTCGCGGGCTCCCGACCCAAGCTCAGCCGCGCATGCGCATGCGGTGGCGGCGGAATATTTCTTCGAACGGATGTTTATCGAGAATTTTCTGGATAATTCAACATATTCTTACATTCTAGAACATTCAACATATTCTTACAAGAAAAGGCAGTAGTTGAGACCACAAAGCAAAAATAAAATGAAGGACGGAGGATTAATAATATCCTATTAATAATAATATTCTTGCGGACCCCCCATCCTCGTCGGTCGGAGGACCTCGTCGGCGAAGGACCTCGTCGGAGCTCAGGCAGGTTGCCCCCGCCTGCTCCTCACCCTCCCTCCCTCCTCCCTGTTCGTAGCGGGGAGGCTGGGGAGGGGGTGGCTCTACGTGTTTTGTAGCGATCAACGCTGCTCCCGGGGCCTCGTTATGGCCGACGACCGGGCCATTGACCGGCCTTCGCGTCTTGCTCCCGGGCCGTCCCGACTGGCTTCCCCTTCTCCTCTTCCCCCTTTCGCCCGGTCCTCCGCGTCTGGACCTCCCCGTCGCGATTCTGCTGCTCGTCGGGCCCGTGCTACGGTCCGTGCGTCGTCTGCTGTCCCCCCCCCCGCATCCCTTGTCGGTACCTCCGCATCGGGGCGCCGCGCTACTCCTCGTCACAATGCGCGACGCCCTCTTCGCTCTGCTTTGTCTCTACCCCCCCTCGGTGGCTCTTGGGCATCTGTCGTGCGCGCCACTTGCGCCGTCCGTCGCCCGCTTACGAGTCGGTCGGAAAAACCTGCTCCTCTGCGGCGAGCTGCTAGGGCTACCGCTGGTGGGCGGCGGGCTGCCCCTGCCGCCGGTGGTTCGAGGGAGGCTGCCGATGCCTTTCAGCGTAGAGCTGCTGCCGCTGTTGCTGCAGCAGCCGCCTGCCATAGAGACGATGGTAGTGTTGGTACCGACGTTGTTGCTGCTGCTGCTGCTGCTGTTGGGGTTGGTCGGCGCACAGCTGCTGTTGTTGCTGCTGCTGCAGCCGGCGGAAGTAGAGACATTGGTAGTGTTGGTTCCGCCGTTGCTGCTACTGCTGCTGTTGCTGGTGCTGGTCGGCGCACGGCTGCTGCTGCTGTTGCTGCAGCAGCTGCCGGACATAGAGACACTTGTAGTGCTGGTGCCGCTGTTGCTGCTGCTGCTGCTGCTGCGGAGAGTGGTGCTGGTCGGCGCACGGTTGCTGCTGCTCTTGTTGCAGCAGCCGGCGAACGTAGAGACACTGGTAGTGTTGGTTCCGCCGTTGCTGTTGCTGCTGCTGATGGAGGTGGTGCTGGTCGGCGCACGGCTACTGCTGCTGTTGCTTCAGCAGCTGCCGGACATAGAGACACTGGTAGTGCTGGTACCGCTGTTGCTGCTGCTGCTGCTGCTGCTGAGGGTGGTGCTGGTCGGCGCACAGCTGCTGCTGATGTTGCTGCTGCTGCTGGTGGTGCTAGTCGGCGCACGGCTGCCGCTGCTGTTGTTGCAGCAGCTGCCGGACATAGAGACACTTGTAGTGTTGGTTCCGCCGTTGCTGCTGCTGCTGCTGCTGCTGCTGAGGGTGGTGCTGGTCGGCGCACGGCTGCTGCTGCTGTTGCTGCAGCAGCCGGCGGACGTAGACACACTGGTAGTGCTGGTGCCGCTATTGCTGTTGCTGCTCCTGCTGTTGGTGGTGGTGCTGGTCGACGTACGGCTGCTGCTGCTGTTGCTGCTGCAGCTGCCGGACATAGCGACACTTGTAGTGCTGGTGCCGCCGTTGCTGTTGCTGCTGCTGCTGGTGCTGCTGTTGGGGCTGGACGGCGCACAGCTGCTGCTGCTGCTGCTGCAGCAGCCGGCGGACGTCGAGATACTGGTCGGGTTGGTGCTGCTGTTGTTGTTGCTGGTGCTGGTGCTGGTGCCGTTCGGCGCACAGATGCTGCTGTTGTTGCTGCAGCAACCGGCGGACGTGGAGACATTGGTAGTGCTGGTGCCGCCGTTGCTGGTGGTGGTGCTGCTGGTCGGCGCATGGCTGCTGCTGCTGTTGTTGCATCAGCCGGCGGACGTCGAGATACTGGTCGTGTTGGTGCCGCCGTCGCTATTGCTGGTGGTGGTGTTGCTGGTGCCGGTCGGCGCACAACTGCTGCTGCTGCAGCAGCCGGCGGACGTCGAGATAATGGTCGTGCTGGTGCCGCCGTTGCTCCTGCTGCTTCTGCTGCGGCTGTTGGTCGGCGGTCGACTGTTGCTGGTGAGAATGGCGTGTGCAAAGCCGCATCTAGGGGTGTTGGTGTTACTGGTGTTGCTACGGAGGGTGCAGCTGCTCATGCTGCTACACGTGGTGGTGCTGGTTGGAGTACGGAGAGTGCCGTTCCTACTGGAGATCAGCGCGCTCCTGCTGATGTGCGGAGGGCTACAACTTGGGGTGTTGTTACTGCTGCTACTGCTGCCGGTAGTGAAGGTACTTCATGTGGTGGTCCTAATGGGCAAAGAGCTGGCTATGTTGCTGCCGGAGACCCCTTGGCACCTGTTGGTGGTGGTTGGCGCTCAGCCGTTGCTACTAGTGTCCATGAGCAGAGGACTGCGGCGAGTGGTGCTGCATCTGTTGCAACTGCTACATCTATGGGACTTGCGGCTGCCGGAGCTCGCTCGCGCCGGGCTGCTAGTGATGGTGCTTATGGGCGCAGACATGTGGCTGGTGGCAGGGCCGCTGGTGGGGCTTCTGCACCTGCCTGCGCTGACCCGCGCCCGGTTGCTGCGGCATGGGCTGTTGGACAGAGAGATCCAGCAGGTGACGGCGCTGCTAGTGGTGCTCCCGCAAGTGCCGGCCAGCGACTCGCCGATGCTGCCACAGCCCGTGGGCAAAGGATTGACAGCGGTGCCGGTTCTGCAGCTACCGGTGCCAATGGGCAGAGTGCTTCTGCTGCCGGGCGGAGGGCTGGAGCTGGTTGGCGGCGAGATGATGCTGTTGGAAGCTGGCGAGATGCGGTTGCTGCAGTTGGTGCCCATGCTGGAGCTTCAGGGTCGGAACCAGGCCTAAGTGCATCGGGTGTTCTATCCCCGTCGCGGGGGGAATGTTACACTTGCGCTCCGTGTGGCATACGGTTTGCTGGGCGTAAATGGCGCTCTAATTTCGCCAGACACACGAACATGTTCATAATTGGCAATGGCCCCTCTACTTCCGCACACCGTCGCCAAGCTCGCCACCTTGCGACCTCCTCTCCGGCCTTGTTTTCCCTTTGTGCCTCGGGCGACCACCTTCTATCTGCCACCCAAGCTCGCCCTCTTACCGCTCCATGCCTACACTGTGTGGCTGCTCCCGTTTCTCCAATGCTGCCCCACGACTATGTTGGCAGCTCCCGGCCGCCGCTCATTGGATCACGCCCCCTCCGAATGGCTGTCACCCCTCCCCCCCCTGCTTGGGGTGGCCTCCCCCCCTTGGCTCCACTCCCTTCCCCACCCCGGGCCGAACCGGAGCTTACCCCCCTCACTCCCCCCCCTACACATGATGGACCCCCGATACCTCATGGACAACCTTTTATGCCCTCATCTGCAGCTGCACTCCGCCGAGAGGCTGCTCTCCGATCCCCCCCTCGGGCCGCTACTCCTGCCTCATGGTGCTCCGACAACGACCCGGTCGCTTGTCTACTTGAGTTCAGACCTGTCACTGCGGCCCGAGGGGTTTGTGCGACAGCGAGAGACGACCTACGTTCTGCCCTACAAGACACCCTTGAATATGCGACCTCCCTTCCCTCAACGGACTCTCGGGCTGCTGGAGCTTTTTTGGCAATTCACCTCTTTGGCGGCCTCCTCCTCCGACCGTTCCCGGCGGCGACCGGTGCTCGCATCCGCTCCCTGGTTCAACGTCGAGTCCGTCTCTGGTTCTCTACGTCCGGAGAGGACGGACTCACGGGCATTGACACCCTTCTACGTGATATTCGAGATGGAGGTGAGCTTGCACGTGCGTGCCCGGGAGCTTCTGCGCCTAGACGCCCCGGCGGTCGGGGCCGGGGTGGGGGGGGCTCTCGCCGTCGCCGGGCCCAGAACACTCAACGAGAGCAGCACCACCCACCGACTCGCCTTTCTGAAAGTGACCTCCGACGCCGTGCTGCCTTCCGTCGGGCCCGTGAGCTAGTGGAAGTTGGCCAGTTGCGACGGGCCCGGATGGCCCTAGACGGAGCCGACTTCGGAATGGTGGAGGACGCGGACGCGGCTTTGGCCGCTCTTCAGCGGTTGCATCCTCCTCCCGGTACTCCCCATCCAGACTGTGATCTCCCCGACCCTCTGCCCCCCCCGGCGCGCCCACCCCTCACGTATTTAGATGACAGTGATAGCCTCAAAATATGGGAGGAGTCTATGCTCCTTGTCTTGAGAAAAGCACCTCGCTTGTCAGCCCCCCACGTTGATGGCTGGCGATGGGAACATGTCCGTGACTTGAATGTTCCGGCATGGCGTAAGTGGGTTAACCGCTACTCGGCGGGAAACATTCCCGAGGCTGCGGCGGACTTTCTGGCGAGTGCGACCGGGTGGGCTCTTCACAAGCAAACTGGGGTTGACCGCGACGCCACTCGCCTTCGAGGTGAGGCTCCTAAAGTCCGGCCGTTGGCTGCCGGCAGCGTTTTGTCGCGGTTAGCTCATTGTCACGCCATAGCGCGGATAGCGACTGTCGCGGCCAACCACCTTGGCCCTGTACAACGATCGGTTTTCACCAAAGCGGGTATCGAGCGAGCCATTCATACCACTCGCATTGGCCTACAAGCTATTCCTGATTGCAGCCTTCTAAGCTTGGACCTGGAAAACGCCTTCAACACCATCTCCCGCCGGAGTTTCCTTGCGGAGCTGTACAAGAACCCTGACTTGCATCCCATTATCCCGTTGGTTGAGATGATATATTCACGGGACTCCACGGTGTATTACTTCGACCCCAACGATGCTTCGCTCCTACACGGCACGGTTCAATCTCGTACGGGTGTCCGTCAAGGAGATCCTCTTGGCCCGCTTTTGTTCAACCTGGCGATAAGCACCCCCCTCCGGAATATTGGAGAACGGTGCAAGGATTCAGCGGCGATCCAAGCCTTTTCTGATGATGGCAAGTATCTGATCAAAACGCCTTTCGTCCCGATTGTGATTACGGTGGCTACGGAGGAAATGGGGAAAGTCTGCTCGAATGTTCAACCAATCAAATCTTCGTGCATGGTACCTCCGGATACGGCCCTTGAACTTGTCGAGGTGATACGGGCGATGGTCCCCGTTGTTACGGGTACTAGTAACCTTGGAGCCCCTTTGGCGATGGATTTCTCGATGGCAGACGGCCCTCCAGCGTCTCATAACGAGAACTATGTTCACTCTTGGCTGCAAGACACCGTTGAGGCTCATCAACTCCTCTTGGACAAAATTGTATGCTTTGCTATGTCGGACTTCGGAGGGACTCACGCCGCTTTCCGCTTGATGATCACGTGTGCGGTACGCCGCTATGGTTTCTTGCTCCGCACCCTCCCCCCAGATATCTGCCGACCGTACCTTGCTACTGCAGATAGGGCCGTTCGTGCGGCAGTTTATCGAATCTTGGGCGTTTCTTTGGACGCACAAACACTCGATCAACTGAATTGTGCTAAACGACAGCTCTCCCTCCCGGCGGAGTTTGGGGGGCTTAATGTACCGTCCCTCGAGCTCGACGCCGAACCTGCTCACTATGCTTCATTCACTGCGACCCTCGCCAACCTGATTACTGATTACGAGTCCGAGTCGCTAGGTCCTTTGTACGGTCTCATCCGACAGGAACTACTGAATGTTGCCACTTCTACTTTACCGTGGGCGGTCCAATTGCGCAATTCGTACGACTCTATCTCCACTATGGGCGGGTTTTCGGAAACGGAGCTTGTGGTTTTGACTAACACACTGAACCAAAACCTTTCTGATTATGCCGGGCCCGATGTCGAGTTGGTGGTATCTACGGTCAACAATGCGGTGGCACCCGCTACCCAAGTGACTAGCCTACAACTTCCGACTCCCGATGCTCTTACTCGCTTGGGAGATTCTGGGGGCCACATCCAACGGGGCATTTCGCGCATTCTTCGTGCCCGGGCCTACCTTGACCTCTTGGCGTTTTGCAGACCTTCCCCACCGGACTACATGAGGGTGACTTCGGGTACGGGTCGCGGGGCTTTGGCTCTCTTTTTCGCTTCACATGAGTCCAGTTTCAAGGTGCCATCCGATTGCTATATGATGGCAGCCCACCGGGTGCTTGGCTTGACTGCGGAGCGCGCCGCTCATGTTCGAAAATGCCCTCGGTGCAATGAGGCCCCTTCAGAATCTCGCGGGTATGGATCTTCGTCGACGGTATCGGGCTTCTTTTTGTCGGGTGAGCGCTCAACAGCCGCTATGCTCATGGACCATATCCCCCGGTGCCCGTGCTCTTGGTATATCATTCAACTCCACGACCGCATTGTCCACGTGCTTGAAGAGTTTATGCTTGAAGCGGGGGCTACTAAGGGCCGGGACTTGCGGTTGGAGGTCCGCCGTATTCGGTCGGGAGCTTCACGTGATCGTCCTGGGGATGTGGTTTGGTTGGACTTCATGGCTCCGCACCGCCATCTTGTTGTTGATGTGACGGTTACAAGTGCTCGCACGAACACCAACGTTCCTCGTATAGGTGCTCGCCTTCCACTCCCTGGCAGCCTTGCATTGGGAGCTCAGCAAGGCAAACTTGATGCGGACCTCCGCACTTCCGCTTTGCTTGGCACGCCTTCGGTTCAGTCGGTCCATGACTACTACCCCTTCGCCATGGAGGATGGGGGCCGGTTGGCGCCGATGGCGGCTGAGTTGGTCGATCGCTTGGCTATTTTGGTGGCTGTACGTCGCTTCCCTGGCATGGGGGCCGCTGACTCTCGTTCCTTGCGCTCTGACAGTTATGTCCGTATGCAGCATTTTGTTCGTCGATCTACTTCTCTTCCGTTTCGGCGTTTTTTGGGGGATGTGCGACGAGAATTCATGCAACGTCTTTCTGCTGCTCTTCATGGCACTCTGGGTTCTTATCTCCGCGACGCTTTTCAGGAAGGCAGTGCTGATGCTGTGGCATGCCTTCCTGTTCCTCGGGCTTAGGTTTTTTCTTCCTTTCTTTCTTTTTCTTGCTTGGTGGCCTCCACTGCTTTTTCTTGTAAGAAATTTTTTGTTATAAATGAAGGACGGATGCTGACGCAGTTCCTATTAATAGGTCGGAACAGTATTACGGATGATGTACCCGTACAGGACACACCCATCCATGATGATGATGTACGAGGGGCAGCATCCGCGTGCCGCGTGAGCAGCACTGCGGATGCTGAACGGCCAAGCACGGCATGCGCGAGGTATTCAAAACTTCGCGAGGGAACCGCTTCCCAATCACAGCCGCCACCCACTCCCTTGCACTGGGCAGTATATGTCGGCTTTAGACGGGTTTTCGTTGCTGCACCGTGCCTTAACACTAGGAACTTCCGCCTAAGGTACCACTACCCGTACAACCGCCAGGGTATTTAATAATCAAATCAGCGCGCAACGCTGTTTCAAGTTTCAACGCACCACGGGCGGCAACGAGGATATAACTACAAGACACGACAGCCCGGTCGGCGCCGCGTCTACGTTTCCGGAGGCATTGTTCAGCTGATACACCGAGGCCTTCACGGATAACGGTGAGTAACACCGACATTTCCTTTATTGCACTGCTCCTTTTGCTTTATACTAGTTCATCCTCGCCACTGCTCAGCCAGGGTTGCTTCGCGTCGGTGATGTGCCCTTTTGCTGTACGGCTGTCCGCCGTGATAGCACCGTAGGCGATATAATTCACCGCTGAGTTCCCACGCTCGTACTGTAACTAATCTACGCGCACGCAGCTTATCTGTGTTGTTATTGCGTGTGTGTCACGTACTAAGGCCAATATATAATAATGTACCGCCGCCCCCGCGGCATGCCCTGATCGTCAAGTTTCATATGGCCGTACCACATCACTCGATCCTTTTCGAAAGCACTTTAAGTGCACATGAATATGCCCGCGCCTCATCCTTCTTCTCCATTCCGCTCTAAATACCCACTCGCCGCAACAGCTTTTTGTGAATATACTGCCGGCACCCCATATATGTACATTAGCATATCAGTATCGCTCTTCATCCCTGCTCCGCCCTCGTGCTTCGTCGCTTTTCACTCGATAGAAACAAGGGCTTCGTTTATTCAACTAAAAACCGACGACGCTTCATTAATTATACATGATTGGATCATGCGCTTATCTTTATGTCTCTAACACTAACGACGTGCTGCTGATCAGCTGATAAGTGAGGACCCACTTACTTCATAATGATGCTGTATATAGTCGTCATTATATTTGATTTACTTATTTCTGTACATAGAAAGTCACGACATGTTGCTGATGGTCGGTAACACTGCTTGCTGGGGCGTCACTTCCACGCCATCGACTTGTAAGTATGTTATCACGGCGGCGCTATCTCCTAATACTATATGCAGTAAGGCGCGGCGTGCAATGTGATGGGGTTTTCCAATGCCGGTGGCGTTATGCGCGTCCTGTTGCAGTGCTGCCTTTGTTACCGCTGCTGTTGCGCGACGCGGCTTCCCATGCATTATAGAACCCGAAGGTGCGGGTAGTGAAAGACACGCCGCATATCATTTCCATTACTTCATATCGCGCAGTGATACGAGCAATATTGAACGTCTGTTGTAGGTTTCCACCAGTCGTACAGGTATATGTCAGAAGCGGGGAGAAAATAGGCACAGCAAGCCCAAGCCTGCTGAGCAGCAAAACCTGAGCGGCAGCGCAGCTACCTCGTGATTTCCTGCCAGTGATGAATGTTGTAGATTTTCCCCTTTAATGGCTTCTATGGTGTTTTTTTCCTCCGCGACGCTTTGAAGTAAGGAGGGCAGTGCTGACGCTGTGGGATGCCTTCCGGTTCCTCGGGCTTAGGTTTCTCCCTCTTTTCTTCTTTTTGCTTGGTGGCCTTCACTGCTTTTTCTTGTAAAACAATTCTAGGCAGGTCTTCAGAGCTATATGCTATTTTTAGCATTTAATCTTCGAGACCGCACAATAATATCACCGCCATGGATTATCTTGTACTTGTCAGTACCGCCGGATCTAATACATTATTGTAGTGACACAATTAATGTTGTTACACCAATTCAGAATACGGATTTAATGTTAGGAAAGCTTTATATATTGCGAACACAAAGATAGAGATGTACACGCTAATAAACTACGTGCAGTACATAAAACCAAAACATGTGCCCATGATACATTTATGCCTATGCAACTAAATGCAACTCAATAGCACGACAGCATGTTGAATTAGTTGTTATGCAATGTATGTACGTAAGAGAGGGACACACCAAGTCAAAAGGAATAGAACAACGTGTAGCGGTCGCTGTGAAAGCGGATTATTAGATCCCGTATTTCTGAGGTATTTCTCTTTTTGTTTTGGTATAATGTTCTCACTTGTCAGCAGCTTTATACCAAGTAGCGATACGCAGCTGGCTCCCGCAGAGTAAGACATGTGAAGGGCATCCGTTTATATCAATCGGGAACTGCAGTTTGTCCATAGGACAGCGGCCCAATCATGGAACGACACAAAGAATTCGGTCGTTCTGACTTGCTTACTTGTCTGTTTATTCGGTGACGTGGAACAGCTAATGTGTGTGATTACGCATGGTGTAAATCCTCATTGAGTACAGAATATTTTCATCTTCATATGAATGCGCGTCGCTTCAACTAGATCCTTCATATTATTAAAAATATGCGGCGCTGGGTAAGTGGACATTTCACAGGCGTCCATAATTTTTCAACTGATTAATGCCGCGGCGGACCGTGGACCATCTACCCGCGCTGCAATGTATCGTTATCATTATTCATAGTGGGAATTAACGTCTTGGGGAGCGGGTACGGGTCGAACATGCGCAACATCAGCTCGGGACTTGCTCATGGTTCGTACCCTCTTGCTTCTCCATGCACGTCGTTGGGCTGTATTATTTATATTGTATAAGTAATTTGTGCTCATTTTGCGAAGGGCATGGCAGCCATGGAGGAGAGCAAACTCGTGTTCATGCTACTTTTTTTCTCAGTGGTGGAGCTTTTCGCCGCTATTGAGTTTTGCGACTCCAACTCGTGCTCCAATGAAGCAGCCTGGGCCGTCGCGGCCGGCGCCGTGTCTACCGCTGCGTTGATTGTTCTGACATTTTTTATGCTTCGATCGCCTGAGAATTACAACAAAGTGGTACCAAATGCATCTGGACTCCTTGCATTGTGGTGGATGCCAGGTGCAGGCGTGACCACCTTCAAGGCTCCTTTTGCTACCGTAGGCAACGGCTACTATGCTGCTTGGGGCGCCCTCATTTCCGCATGTCTAATTTTCCATCCTAGGTACGGCCAACTCGTTAGTAGTTATCGTATTCGATAGAACTTGGCAAGTGAACGAGCTTGTATGTAAACCAATAGCACCACGGACGGGGAGTTGATTGGGGGGTTATTGTGGCTAGTGTTCATAGGTCAGTTGAACGTTAAGTAAGGTTCCATCAGTCGAGATTGGTACTCTATTGTTCTGAGGTGGAGGGGCTGCAATCAACGTCGTTTGCTGCTAATTTGTATTGGTGTTCGTAATGTTGATGACGGTGATGCAGGATGGGGAGCTCCTACTTGCGCGGCATTATGTCCCCTCAGGTGGCCTCGCAGCCAACACCTGGCGCTCCATCTCATCAACAGACCACTAGTGTTGTGGTAGCCCCGTCTCAATAGGCTCCATCTGGGGGGTTTCAAGTATTGAATGGCGCGACAGGCCATGAAGGAGCGCCCTCGTTTTCCACGCACGCCTGTTCAGCTGGTCTAGATGAACATGAACAACATATTAGAACACGCTGTAGTCGGTATGTTCAAGCTTCTCCTCACACACCGATGAATTTCTTTGTTCCCCCATGCTAGCAAGTTTTTTTTTTGGCATACAAGTGGATTGTTCAAGACGGCCTTGTCATACATATGCGAAATACGCAAACGGACATCAATGGTTCTTCGGGGGAATGGACTCTACGCCTGCGGCACTCGAGATGTGAGCTCTTTTTAAATGCTTATCGCATGCTGAGCGGATGGCATTCAACAGTGGTTGCACATGCCCGACATGGAATGTTTGTGTACTAAGTTTCATGCCAACTTCTTGCCTTGCGTGGTCTTCCCTTGTATTAAGTCCCATGCAGGTCATTTGGCGTTCACGCACATGGTAAGGCTATAATTTATATTTGTCCTTTTGTAACACTACAATCCATCAATCTGTATCTTATCAATCATATTGTATTGCACCTATGCATTTCTGATGTCCCCGCAAAGATAAGGAATAGGGGTGGGGTGCGAGACATAGGAATTAGAGGGAGCGACATGGTTTTGTTTTTGGCCGGAAAGGGAGATGTCGGCATGAGTCCATGGGTGTCGCTTGTATACGACTTAAACTATACGTGCATGATTATGCAAGTGGTGGCGGTGGCGACGTTCCAATGGCGGAAGGTGTATGTGTAGCCAAGCTTATTTAAACATAAAGGTTTGCAAACCAATCTAATATGTGTACGGGGCAGTAGCAGCTGCGGTTCGTTGTGTTGTACTAGCGGCGCGTCACAACCCCGAAGCACACCCACCTTGTGCATGCGGAGAAGCGCGACCAACTACCTAACGACATTCACCAATGGTTAGTTCTAGCTAGGCCTAACCTGCACACGCCTACGACAAGCGGGAGCTCACACACTATGCGCTTGCGCTCGCCATATTGGGCTCGCGCATGCAATAACGACTCTCACAATCGTGTTGGGTGTCAGCTTGTACGTCTCATGTGTCGCACTCGAACGTCCAAAGACACTACCCTCGCCCTCCCCCATCTTAAGCGAATGGTATGCCGCCTCCATGGCTAGTGGCTGAGCCTAGCGTCGACACCGTCTAGCCGGCTTCACACCTAGATATTGTGGAACAAGTCCGAATCACCGTCGCCGCCGGACACCGGACGTTTCATGGACAAAATTGCCGGCTCACACCGCCTTGCTCGCTCAGATAAAACAATTGATGGGCGCGCCAAAGAGGTAGACATGGCAAAAAACCATACCCCCTAGCAAGACCACGCAATAGTGGGAAAAGGAGGCCCTTGGGTCACCCATTGACTTGTTGAGCGACGACGCCGACCAGCCTGAGGACGAGTTCGTCGACTTCGCCGTATACACACCGTATACAAGTAATCCCTATACACCGTATGCACCTAGACACCGTATACAGCCGTATACACACCGTACACAAGTAATCCCTATAGGTATGTCGCGCAACTTCATGCTTTATAGCATGTGTGAAAGACACGGGAAAGTACTAGGAAAGTATGAATTTTTCCGCGGTTTCTCCCATACATGCACCCAATATGGGGCTGGCGCCAGCCGCAACTACAACCGCGATGGCTCTCCCCCTCACCCCTCTTAGCTTGAGCAACGATTTGACAACCGTAGAGGACCCTACCCAACTTCCAATTCGTCATCCCCTCTCTATTGCTCACCCCAATGTGTCCCGTCGAAACTCGGCGTCTTCTCTCGCTTCTCCTTTCTCGAGGTCGGGTAGGCCAAGGGATATAGGGGAAAGGAGACCGTTAAATAACGACGTTGACCGGTGGCGGTGAGGGTATGGGGGACTGTGGGGATATTCGGAAGGCGATGGCGGGAAAGGCCGGGCATGGTGTTTCTAGGAGAGTAGATGGGGTACTCAGATTTGTTGGCGAGCGTTTCTAATCGGAGAGTCGATTCGGTCTAAAGTTGGTTTAGGGGGGTATCCCTCTAGGGAAGGTAAACAATGCCCAAAATGATGGGAATCTTAGAACAGTGAGATGGTAGCGCTGCCGGTGTGTTTGGGTGTTGCTTTGTATCTTGAATGTGACCGAAGGGCCGGGAGCTACCCGAGGATCGGCCGGGAAGTACCGGGAATCCGCCGGTCACCGGGCGAATGGAGATCGAGCGAGTCCGACATGGAAGAAGAGGAATTGTAACGATTTTCTGCTAATACGAGCGGGGAGAGGTGTCCACGGAGGGCATTCGAACGCTGGAGGTTAGCAAGTGAGAGTGGGCCATCGCACACGTAATTACGGCGTTGACAGCCTCCATAACGGCTTTTTGTTTAGAAAATATATGAAAGAAAGTGCTTTCCTAATATCTCCACCAGTTTTTATTACCGGCAGTGAATGCAGTCGATCAATCACAATTTATCTATGGCAGTTGGCTTGACCGCGGAAGGAGGAAAGCAAAGCACGACAACGTTTATTAAGTGGTCGTAGGGTGGTTGCACTAAGTGCTTAACGACGTATTGAACGGGAATGCCATGAAGGAGGGTACCAACATTCCTATAATATGCAAAGTGGAGATGTGGACGTGGCTCCGAAGTGCGAGGGGTCAATTCGCCTACCTTGGGGGGATACTATGCATGGCGCGCGGGCACGGTAGGTCGCATATGCTTGGTTTATGTCAACCGTGCGTTAGTGGCTTTCCCGCGACGACACGAGGCACTCCATATTGCTTGAAGCGAACAGAGGTGGCACCTCGTACGAAATAAAGGAAAGACTAACGAATATATGGGAGGCCGGCAATCCTAATGTGCGGCAAAACCGACGCTTGCCACGGTGCCGTTGTGATTTATCTGCTTCTTCCTCCAAAAATGCTGTCGAAGCAGCCCGTTGCACGTAGCCGGATTTGAAATAAAAACACAATAGGACCATTGCTACGATGAGAGAATGAACACTTGGACGAGTTACAAAATAATTGAAATGTGCCGAGTTCTCCCGGTCGGGCCATCCGATATTTTTTCGCAACTGAATACTCTTAAATACTTTCTCGATAAGGAGATGGGTTGGTATATGTGAACCACGTTTTGGAGAGGAGGGTACGGACGGATCAACGGTGGGTTGAGGGTGTTGGACCTAGGGGCGGACATCCGGGAAACAACGCCATGGAAGGGCCCTCGCTAGCCGTCGGCCATCGCTCATGAAGTCGAGCCGACCCAAGGGGGGGGATCTCGACAATAGTAGCGAGGAGGAAAGTCGTGGCGAGAAGAGCGGCACGGTTTGGTGGTGACGATCATAGAGATCGACCACCGCCACAAACACCATATACTGGGGGTTTCCGTTAAGACGTCCGTACCCAACACTTTTTAGGTCGACGCCGTGATCCAGCTTTTTTTCCAAAATGCCCCCTTCGTCGGTACCCACCAACGACATGAGTGCTTCATGCGCGGTGCTAAGTAAGGGTTATCGCAACAATGCATGGCTCACATAGGCGACCACGTGGCAGCGTAAACCACAAGAGGAGGGTACGGGAATAAATCCACGGAGCATGCGGTGGTGGAAATAGCTAGCAGCCGCCCGGGTCGGGATAGACGCGGCGGGAGGAGAGACATACTACAACTACCTACGGCTATAGCTTCCTCCCCGTGCCCCGAACGGGAGGGAAAGCCTATGCTAGGAGGACAACTGCGAAGGGGGGGCGGGGGCGGGGGACGAGGGTGTGCGTGGACTGAGTCGGGGCCGTCGACAAACTGAGCGAGGGTTTTTTCGTTTGCCTTTCCCTATAGGCTGCATTCGGTATCGATCCGCAGAAGCAGATTTTTGTACCCACGAAATTGTTCTTACACATATGTCCGGTATCAGTACGCGGAAACAATTTTCGATAATGTGCTGAAATCCATTTGCGTGTGGCGTAATCTTTCCCATATTCGGAAAATTCTGGGGAGTGAAACCTTCGACGATACACAACTGACTATTGTTCATTTTCGCAAACCTTTATTGCACTTTATGTACAAGCGATGTACACACACAACCACCACCCGCCGCGTCGCGCTCAGGAGAGTTAACGGCTTCACCGTTCAAAGCTCAAAGACTCTCCAAAACACACGCGAGCGTTACGTTCGCCCCCCACCATGAAGGCCACATGTCTTGCCTTCGCCGTTGGTGAGTAATTGAAATGTAGCCGACCCGGCTTATCGCGGCGCGTTCTTCAGAATGAAAAGCAACACACCATGAGACCGTTGTGACTGCCGTCTACGTGCCACTTGTCTAGTACTGTAGGGTTGTGGGGTTGTAGGGAGCGAGAGCGGCGCTTGCATAACGTATGGTGTTACTTGTGATGGCCCTATTGTCACCACTCCGCGCATGCATTTTAGCGAATGGCCTCCTCCCGATGCCTCACCCGCCGCCTCCCGACTACCGCAAGAGCGCAAGATATGCTCTTGCCGGGCGCCCGTCGGCGGCGCAGCGGCGGCCCCGTAGGAGGGTGCGCTCGCATGCCCGTCCGCACTCACCCCCACCTCCCCGTGGTGTGCGCTAGTAACCTTACAACCTTGTCACGCTTGGCACGGTTGGGCGGGGCTAGGCGCTGTGAAATCCGGCGGCTGCGATCCACGGATCCGTAACTGTCGGGAAGCCTCAGTACGGAGGGCTTGTACAAAAATATATGTGCACCAACGTCAAGATCTCCCACTCGACTTGTCGGATACTTGTTTTCAAGTCTTGATATTGCTTGCATGCTCTCATGTCTATTGGCGGGACATATATCCGAGGGGTCGTTTTGCGGCGACGAGGGTAAGGACGGATCATAGTTGGGGGCGGGCTTTGGAGCTGGCGGTGGACCGCCGGGACGCGGCGAATGGGAAGGGCGCTTAGTGACTGTTGACCATCCTTGTGGGGCTCGATTCTCCCATGGGGGCGAGGCGGGAGCCTACGCACGCCGGTAAAAGATTGAAACCGGAGGAGCGATACGGTCGGGCAACGGAGGTTCACATGATCATCCGCTGCCGAAAAATTTCGGTACGGAGGGTTTTCGAATAAATATTTCCGTGCCCACCATATTTTGCGGAGCGGCGACTCTATCTATGTGCTCGACCAGTCCCTGCCCTTGTCGGTGCCCAGTGTTTTATAGGCTGCAAGAGGCATTGTGCCTATGATTACATCCACGGCACACTGCTCGTACATGCGGTCCCCTAATATCGTAAACCACCGGGGGAGGGTACGGTACGGACGGACACAACGCGATCAAACATGTGCTTGAAAACATACTGCGAAAGACATGGGGACATGAGAAGAAGTACGGTACGGAGGCAGGAGAGCGAGTCGGACATTGTCCGAAGCCTAAGCACTTCTTCTTTCAAGCCCCTGAAGGAAGAAAGAAAACTAGGCAGGGTGGCGAGCTATGACGGGGGGAGCAACGACTATCTCGGACGAGGGTGTGCGTAGATCGAGAATGACCGTCGACGACCTGAGCGAGGGGATTTTCGCATGCCTCCCCCCCCCCCCCTCCCCCAAAGCTCCGGCACGACCGGAGTCGCACAAGAGCATAGGTTAGGTAGGCCCGACTCGACAAGCACAAGCTGACCAACCTAGCTGATGAGCGCCCCCGCCGCCGCTAGAGCGTGCCTCGTATCGTGGAGAGCATCAATATTTATGTTCCATACCGTACGAAGAAGAAATACATATAGAAAAAAAATTGTTTACGTGTGTGTTTCAGACGGTAGTGCTAGCGCCATTGGAGAGGTTGGGATAAGTGGTTTACGGTCTATTCCCGGCTTATGATTCCTAGAATGACACTGAAGGGAGGGTGTTGTAAGTAATACCGTATACGTATTAGTTACAAATAGCTACTGTAAGCTATTCTAGATATGATTAGTACATGTCTAGATCGGACATACCGATAAACTGTTTGACTCGGTACAGAGCTGTCGCTAGGCTACAGCTCTATCACTTCTGTTGTCCCGACACCACGCATGTAGGCTGGTTGTCGCCTTAACTGTTCCGTTTGCGGGACTGTGACTGTAACTACGTTTGCGTACGTTATCTTCCACACTAACTGTGTTTGCATGGTTCAATAGGTTATGGGCCCCCGCCTCACGTCACTCACGCGCGACAACCTGGTTCGGCGAGCTGCGATCGACAGCTCTCCCGCAAAAGGCAAGTTTCCTTAGACTCCTAGTACTTTCAACCTGTAGTCGGCGGTATCGCTAGTATAAACTGCGATTTTAAAACCCGCCACCACCCCTCCTAAGTCAGCCACCCGACGGAGATAGCCAGCCACCCACACCGACGCACTCGTCGTGTGTGGACAGGGTGCACACAGGTCCAAGCTGGAGAACGGGGGGGTGCACTGTCGGGTGAAAACGCATCCACAGGTCGCACGCCAGCCGTAGCTTACCTTTTATTTTTATTTTTTATCCTCGCCTAGCGAATCAGCCACCAGCGCAGCGCTCCACCTGTCATGGCCTTGGCCTCGACTTGTGCCCCACACTGGGTGGAGGATACAGAAAAGGTGCTCTGAGACACCCCGGGGCTACAAGCCGAGGGGTCGGCGGGCATCAGGCCGTCTCTTTGCATACCGCTGTTAGGCACGAGTCCGGCTAGCGGTTTTTATCGCTGCCTGTTTTCTATCCAGCTCTTTCTTTTTCGCCCTCTGTCGAAATGGCGCAGAAAAACCCGCATGTTTCACCTGTTGGTTCCCCTGACCCAGGCTCTCAGCATAGCACTGCCGATCACCCCCCGGACACTCTCGCACTGCTCGTTGCGCAAGTGGCGCACTTAAAAGCTCGTCTCGACTCGCAGTCGGCCGAGGGTGCTGTTGCTGCTGCGGGTGCTAATCCGCACCCCCCTGTAGCTCAGCGCCGCCACGCTGCTCACATCGAACCCGTCCGGGACAGCCACGACGGCCACACCCTCCACCTGCAGAGCACTGTCGATACTACCCATGGTGTCCTCGAGCTCCTCCGTGTGCAACTGACGCGCCTTGACGCGTATCTCGACTCGCGGTCGGCCGCCATTGCTGCTCTTCCTGCTGCGGCTGCTATATCGCACCCCCCTGTCGCTCAGCGCCGCCACGATGCTCACCTCGCACACTTTCCGGACGGCCACCACGTGCACACCCTCCCCCTCGAACACCCCCCGGATACTCTCGCGCTGCTCGTTGCACAAGTGGCGCGCTTGACAGCTCGTTTCGACTCGCAGTCGGCCGAGGGTGCTGTTGTTGCTGCGGGTGCTAATCCGCACCCCCCTATAGCTCAGCGCCGCCACGATGCTCACCTCAAACCCGTCCGGAACACCCACGACGGCCACACCCTCCCCCTGCTTGTGCATCCCCAGCTTGGCTCCGCCCCACAGGACGCACATTCAGCCTTGTCTGCTGCTACCGCTGCAGCCCCTGTTGGCGACACCGCCGTCGCACAACGCCGTCCCGATGCGCACCGCGAGCTCTCGCGTCCCGAACTCGTAGGTGAACACTTGCAACCTCCCCCCCAATACCCCCCCGCTGATTCTGCCCTACACGACATCGCAGTTGAACAACTCCCGCCACCCCCTCCCTACCCCCCCGTTGGATATGCCCCTCACCACCCCATACCTCTCATCCCGGAGACGCCCTCTCACGGCGTCCCCCCCTCCCGTGAGCACCCGCATTCGTACGCCCCGCCGCCTCCCATGGCCGGCCGCTCTCCCTTTCCCGGTGTCCCACCTCTTCTTCCCTTCCATGGACATCATTCTTCCCCAGCCCAGCGTGGCGACCACACCCCCGGTGGCCGTCGTCGCCCCACCGTTGACCCCATAGTCATCGGGCGACCGACACACGCAACCCCCGACTTTGACCCAGACGTCCACCCCAGTCTCTTGGGCAGCCCCCACTATGCCCCCGTCTGCACGCGCCCCGCTGTCTCCACGGTCTTGCGCATCCTTGGCTCCACCCATGCCTCACCCACGGAGGCACATTGGCGCGCTCTGCAAAAGGGCCTCCGCTCCCTTCATGGCACCATCCACATGCGCCTGACGTCGGGGGGGGGGCCTGGACCACACCCTCCAACTCACAGGCTTTGCCGACGCTGACATGCTCACCAAACTCCTCCCAAGACCTGCACTGGCAAGACACCGAAGTGCGATCATTGGAGGACAAGACCCAATGCAACGCTTCATCCCGTAGCTACCTGCAGGGGGAGTGTTGTAAGTAATACCGTATACGTATTAGTTACAGATAGCTAATGTAAGCTATTCTAGATATGATTAGTACATGTGGCGCCCGCCGGCGGCGCAGCGGCGGCGGCCCCGGAGGGGGGTGCGCTCGCAGGCCCGTCGGCATCCCCTCACCTCCCCGTGGTGGGCGCTGGAAACCCCGTAGCCGTGCCAGGCCTGGCACGGTAGGGGGCTAAGAGGGCCGACAGCTCGATCCGTGGGATCAGCAGCTGTCGGGAAAGCCCTGTACAGAGGGCTTTTGAAAAAATAATTTCTGTGCACTACCGGCGCCAAGATCTCCCGCTCGGCCCGTCCGATATGTTTTTTCACCTACAGGTACTCCTAGATACAGGCTTACTTTTAGGAGTGGGGCCTGTACTACGGCAGCGTTTGATGGCGAGGAGGGTACGGCCGGATCAGCGGTGGGAGGCGGGTGTTGGAGCTGGTGATGGCCAGCCGGGAAGCAGCGCCAGGAAAGGGCGCTCGCTAGCTGTCGACCAGCCATGTGCCGGTCGAACCTTACCGAGGGGTGAGGCAAGACAGGATACATGACGGTGGCTAGTCGCAGACGGAGGAGCGGCTACAGGAGGCGGCGGCTATCCTCAGGATCAGCCGCCGCCGGAAAGCCCTGTACGGAGGGCTTTTTTGGATACTAAAAATAATGTCCGTACCCGGCGTCGAGCTAGTTGGGGAGCAGCACCAGGGTAGGGCGCTCACTAGCGCGTCGCTACGTCGTCCAGCGTCATCTCCCGGGGGGAGGAGTCAGCTGGGACGGCAAGGAGGACAGTCGCGATGGGAGGAGCGACACGATCTGGCACCGACGACCCTTTGGGTCGGCGCCGCCGGAAAACCCGGCACGGAGGGTTTTGTCTAATTCCGGGCGCCCGCGGCCCGCCGGATCCGGCTACGGTGACCTGCCCCCCCCCCTCTTCGACACCCACTACCCCGACAGACCTTAATACTCCTAGGAGTCCTTGAGCGTGGGCCCGGGTGAGCGCGGAGGCCCCCGCTCAAGAAAAGGCTGCTCGGTGGACGCGCGATCAGAGGGGGGAGGGTACGGCCACAGGCCGGAAAACCGACAGGTACCCGGGTACCAGACAGAGAAAAAACCGGGGAAATGAGCGGGGAAAATTCAGGCGCGGAGGCAAGAGCGCTAGTTTTTTCTATGTCTGTGTGTCTAGGTCCCCCCCACTTGTCCTCGAGGTGATGGGGGACCTCGACACGGAGGACCGCCGCGTCGGTGGACGCGGCAAGACCTTGGGGCGGGGTTTACGGGATGGAGCGGCGGGATCGACGAGCGACCGCGCGAGGAGGGGTTTTTTGCCAGCCTTTCCCCTCCTACCTTCGGCAAGACCGAAGTCACGCGGGAGCTAGATTAGGCTGGCCCGTCGTCCCTCCCGAACGCCGACCGGCCTAGGCCGGTCGACACCCCGGTTCGGCGGGAGCGGGCCGTGCATCGTGAAGGTCGAGCAGCAGTTTAGTTTTGCATTTATCGACAAGTGGATTTATTTTTCGATCTGTTTTTCTTGATTACAAAATTATTAGCTGTTACTGCCATTGGAGAGGTTGGGATCAGTGGTTAACGGTCTACCTCACGCTTCTAAGTCCTGTATGACATAGCAAAAGGGGGGGCCCAGAGACGGCAGCCGGTTCATACTGGTATTGCTGTAAACAATTTCAATTTCAATTTCAATTAGTACATGTCTAGATCGGACATACCGATAAACTGTTTGACTCGGTACAGAGCTGTCGCTAGGCTACAGCTCTATCACTTTTGTTGTCCCGACACCACGCATGTAGGCTGGTTGTCGCCTTAACTGTTCCGTTTGCGGGACTGTGACTGTAACTACGTTTGCGTACGTTATCTTCCACACTAACTGTGTTTGCATGGTTCAATAGAGGGCCCACAGACAACAACCGGTTTCACCCGGTTTTGTTGTAAAAAAAAACACATATTATAAAAAAACATATTATAAATTATAAACGTAAATATACAAATTATGGCCAGATTGATTTTGAGGCATTTTGCAGCATTTCGAGGCCGCGCCTGGCGTCGGCTAACAATTCGCCCACTGCAATGGGTTGGCGCTGGTGGTCACGGAAGAATTTGTTCACGGCAGAGAAGTAGAGTTGCAGCGAGGTAGCTGCTACCGTGCCGAGCAGGGCCAGCCATGCGGTGTAGCGTACCATTGTGGCCGGGGTGGCTTGTAGCGGCGCGATATTTTCCTATGTACAAAATATAAAAATTGTCGGAGGGCGTTGTCGTAACTGGCGTACGTAGACGGTGCTAGTGAGTTGCTGAGTAGGGAGACCGCTGTAACCCCGAGCTTATATGTGCCTAGGACGTTCTGAAAAGTTTTAGCGATATCGGTGGACCTTGGCGCATGTGTTGAGTCCAGCAGTAGGCGGTAGCGGGGTGGCCCGGTGCGCAGAGGGCGAATTGTCTGTACTGTAGAATCGGATCGGCCCGGGTGCGGAGCTCGGCCTACAGTCCCGCGGCGGGTGTATAGCCAGGAGGGGGTGAGAGCCGAAAAGCCGCGATGCTCCACGCGGGCGGTCCTACCCCCTCGCGCTTGCCGAGCGTGCCGGGAAAGAAAAGGTCGCGGGCAGCCGGGAAGTGCAACGTTGCGGTGGCGAGACGGGCGAAGGCGTGGCACCACGTTTTGTCCGGCCAGTAGGAGGCGATGACTGTCGCTTGGGCTTGCGATTGAGCCAACTTGGCGGCGAGCTGTGGTAGGGCGGTCCACGGAGGGTTGCAGTAGTTGTTTTCGCGACGCCAGGCAGCGACGGGAAGGCGTAGGCAATCGACGTCCTCGCATTGTGGGTCTCTCCATCGGGCGTTGAACCGCGGTAGTTGGGCGTTGAGCATGGAGGCGAAACGGTTGATTGTATGCGGACCCCACCGTTCTTGAAGGTGTTTGAAAACCCGGGGGTTGAGTTGCCAATCCTCGGTGTCCAGCTCGTGGCTTAGAGTGTCCGCCCACACGTTGGCGGCCGAACGAATGTATCGCGGGCGGATGTGGATGTCGTTGGTGTCGAGCATGTACCACAAGCGCCGTAGCTCGGTCATCATGACGGGCGACCGGGAAGTAAGCTTGGTTAGGGCGGCGACCACCGCTGTGTTGTCCTCTTGTAAGAGAGCTTGTCGGCCCTTGGGTTGCGGTAGAAACGATTCGACCGCGTGTCGAACCGCGCGAAGCTCCTTCCATGTGATGTGTTGTAAACGGTCGAGAGCATCCCAAAAGCCGCGAGCTTGGTAGTTGGCGTCGTCGTTCAGCCTTGCTCCCCATCCGTAGTCGTTGGAGTCGGCGTGGAGGTAGGCGGTCTCGATGGGTTTGTAGATAGACCGACCGTTGTGTTGGGTGGGCACTGTGCGCCACCACTCGAGGTCGCGTCGTAGCTAGTGGGTGAGGCGCACGCGTCCCCCCCAACCAATCCGTGTGGCTAACACGTTGTGGAGCTCGCGTAAAAAGAAACGTGCGGGAGCGATGGCGAGGTAGAGGAACTGAGCTTTTCCCGCGAAGGTCGCTAGTTGGCGAGTGGGTAGCCACCGGGCGTTCGAAGCCGCGCGGCCGAGAAGGGATGAAGCGTGCTGCGCGAGCTCTTGTAGCTTTGCGGGTGGGGTGCGAAACATACCGAGTTGTAAATCCACCGTTAAGCCCAAGTGGTCGCCGACTTGCGTCGGAGTCCACACGCCTTTCTTGGGGTTGCGCTGAGCCAATCTAGGCTTGACGCGAATGCAGTCTCGACTCTAGTAGTCGAGCAGGGTATCAGTTTACCATCGTCCCATGCGCACTCGAGCGTCACGCAACACTTTCCCTCGTTCTGCTACACAATTACGCATCATGCAGCCTGAGCAGTCTACGTCCGCCGCAGCGGCCGACCCTCACGCTACCTCGAGCAAACAACGCACAGCCGAACAGATTCGTACGGCAGTTTTGGCGTCTGAACAGCGGATTATTGAGCAGTTTCTGGCGGCTAACGCTGCCTTACTCGCTCAGCTCTAGTAGACGACAGCCACACCTGCTATTACCGATCAACAACAGTCCATTCCCGCCGACGCGACCCCAGCGACGGAGGGTGGTAAGGCGGCCTCTGAGCCACCTATCGACCTGCTTGACGACGAACCCGAACCCTCCGCGTCCGAATTCGTCGACTTCGCCTACTACGGCGAGGTCATCCCGGCCGGCCTCGAGCATCCCCCACGCGACGTAGAGGAGCCACGTATGTGGACACTCACAGACGATACCGCCCGTGCTCTTAGCGACAAGCGCACGCAATCGGCATACGACGAGTACCTCTACATCCGAACACAAAAGCCCCTTTACCCTAGAGCACGTTTTGCCAAGGATATAGACTTGTTTACAATTTGGACAAAAGACACCCACTGGCGGGGCATGGGGGACGATTAGCGTATATTATAGGGTTGAGTGGGTGGGTTCGCCCGAAGCCTTGATTGGCTGAGCGCGAAAGCAAAGAGTGCCAAGCTCGTGGCTTGTTCATGCTTGTGAGGCGAGGACTAGCTAGAAATGACCGTTGGGGAAGTCGCTTGGTCGTTGGTTGCGTCTAACTACCTGGGCAAGGTGGTTGTCTTGTAGGTGCGACGCGCCGCTATTAACGGCAACAATAAATGCTAGTGTCACTGTCCCGTACACATAGGAGTTGGATCTCCAAACCTCTAGATTCAAATCAATTAGACCATTTACGCTAGGGCACGTTTTGCCAGTAACCTAAAGCCAAAGGCTTGCACAACCAAAGTAAGTGTTGCGGGGCGGACGGTATGAGCATGCCGAAGAAACGCCGAGCAGCAGGTGATGGGGTCATGGTGGGGTCAATGTATTTGCCTTCGGTCACGGAGTTGTTCTTGGCCCAGCCACACATGGATTTGATGACGGGGAGGGGGGCGCCGATGCTGCTAGCGGCGGACGCCGCCCCTTTCCGGAGGCTGTGCGATGTCCACTTGAAGCCTGGTGGAGCGGCTGTTTTGATCGTGCGGAGCGCAAGGGCAGGTAAGGTGTTGCGGTGGCCCTCCAATCGGCGAAGGCTTCCGAAGATGAGAGGCTCCAAAAGGTGTTAGGGGGGGACGCTTGTAGTAGGTTGCGCAAAAGTCATGCGCTGATGTGCAGAGTAGTCTAGGAGGTCCGCTAAGATGGGGTTGGCGGGTATGGGGACGGCCATCACCAGCTGGTCACGGGAGTCGCGTCGTTGGTCCCCTTTGGACTTGCGCACGAACAAACAAATTTGTTGAGAGAGTTTGTCGACGCTGAGGTCACCCGTGAGGCAGCGGGCGCCTATCTCGGCGCGGCAAGAAAAAAGTGTAGTTGACGCACACTACTAGGCAAGCGCGAAAGCGAGCGAGTAGAGGGAGGTTAGTAGGGGACCACGTGAGGCCTTCACGGAGTGTGATAGCGGCCTGTAGGATGTCGTGGGCAACGGGTGCAGAAAGTGGGAGTCTTGTGTCGGCTGGAACGATGCGGTGTTGCAACATGCCGAGGCCGCGCCGCGCGTCGGCAAGTAAGTTCCCCACGGCGATGGGTGGTAGCTGGTGGTCGCGGAAGTACTTGTTGACAGCCGAAAAATAAGGTTGCATAGAGCTGGCAGCTACCGTGCTCAATAGTCCTAATCATGCCGTGTAGCGGACCATGGTAGGTGGTGTGGCATGCTGCGGGGAGAGTTTTTCTTCCGCGTAGAACGCGAGAAACGGGCGCATGGCGCTGTCGTAATTCGAGTACGTAGCCGGCGCTAGTGAGTCGCTGAGTAGGCTGATAGTTGTGGCCCCTAAAGCATCAGTTCTTAAGAGGGTTTGAAACTTGTTAGCCATAGAGGATGATCAGGTGGGCTTGGGCAGAGCTACTCCGGAAGTGGTAGCGCGGGGTGTTACCGGTGCGTAGTGCAAATGGCAGGGGCGCGGGAAAGACCACCTCCGCGGTGCGTAGCGCCTTCCCTATGGCACCGCGTCGGGTGTAGAGCCCAGAGGGGGTGTTACTCGAAAGGTCACGATGCTCCAAGCGGGTGGTCCGACCCCCGCGCCCTTGCCGATCCTGACGAGGACGAATAGGTCGCGCGACGCCGGGAAATGCAAAGTTGCGGTGGCGAGTCGTTGTAGGTCGTGGTACCACGTTTTGTTGGGCGAGTAGGGGGGCACGATGGCAGCAGTCGCGCCGGACTGGCGGAGTTTGGCGGCGAGGGACGGCAGCGAAGTCCAGGGTGGGTTGCAATAATTGTTTTCGCATTGCCAAGCAATGTCGGGCAAGTGTAGGCATACGACATCCTCGCCCTGCGGGTCGCGCCACCTGGCGTTGAAGCGCGGGAGTTGCGTGTTGAGCATAGAGGCGAATATGTCGATAGTGTGAGGTCCCCACCTGGCTTGCAGGTGGGCGAACATGCCGGGGCTCAGTTGAATGTCTTCTCTATCCACTTCGCGGCTGAGTGTATCTGCCAAGATATTCGCGGCCGAACGGATGTAGCGGGGTCGGATGTGGATGTCGTTGGTGTCGAGTAGATACCACAAGCGACGCAGCTCGGTCATCATAACGGATGACCGGGTGGTGAGCTTGGTTAGCGTAGCGACCACAACGGTGCTGTCCTCGTGGAGGAGGACGTGCCGTCCTTTGAGCTGGGGTAGAAACGACTCGATGGCGTGCCGTACTACTCGAGGCTCTTTCCACGTGATGTGTTGTTGTCGGTCGGCAGCGCTCAAGAAACCGCGTGCTTGGTAGTTGGCGTCGTCGTTCAGGACAGCTCCCAATCCGTTGTCGTTGGAGTCGGTGTGGAGGTAGGCGGTCTCGATGGGCTTGTAGATGAACCGCCCGTTGGTCTAGGTGGGTATTGTGCGCCACCATTCGAGATCGCGGCGTAGCTGATGTGTTAAGCCGACGGGCACCCCCTAGCCACTGCGAGTTGCGAGGACGTTGTGCATTTCGCGCAAGAAGAAACGCGCGGGCGCGATGGCGAGGTAGATGAACTGGGCTGTCCTAGGGAACGCTGCGAGTTGGCGTGTAGCGGGTATCCATCGGGCGTTTGAAGCGGCTCGGCCGAGCAGGGTTTGACGCGTGTTGTGCCATTTGGTAGAGCTTGTCTGGTGGGGCGCGGAACATACCGCGGGCTAGGTCGACCGTTAAGCCCAAGTGGTCGCCGACTTGTGTGGGTGTCTCGACCCCTTTCTTGGGGTTGCGTTGACGGCCTAGTTGCTCGAGTTGGGATTCGACGCGTTGGCGAATGAGCAACGCGGCGTTGTAGGAATCCGCCAGAAACAGAAAGTCGTCCATGTAGGGGAGCAGTCGGGTACCGCGCCACCCGGCGTTTCGGAGCAACCCTTGGAAGGGCGTACGCTGGCCGGTGTAGACGCGGGCACATGCGGTGGGGGGCGGCGAAGGTGGTTCGTGAAGACATGAGTGAGTTTGCATAAGTAGTAGGCCGAGCCTGGCCAGCCCAGTGGGAGGCAAGCGAGGCGCCACATGGCGCCGCGGTAGTTGACCGTGAAGTAGTCGCGGTCTTCTTCCCGGATGCCAAGGGTGCAGTACCCGTCGGTGAGGTCGAGGGAGACAAAGTTGTCGCCCGGGCGGGATAGGTGACGTAGGTGTTTCATGGTCTCGCATGTCATGGTGAAAGTGGAACAATAGCGGTTGAGCTCGCGGAGGTCGATGGTGAGGCACCATTGGTTGTGGCCGGGTTTGGGCACAAGAAAAATGCGGGAAACGTAGCGGGGGTTGTGTGAGCGTTCCCATGCTCTGCAAGCCTCGAAACATGGGAGTTCCGCGTCTAGAAAATCGAGTTGGGCTTGTGTAACGTCTAGTATAGAGGTGCCGTGGTTGAAGGGTCGCGGGCGTGCGCCATGTTTGAACTTGACGCGGACGCCGTGGCAGATCCAACTTAGGACTTTGCCTCTCGCGCCGATGCGCTCCCACTCCCGCCATCTTCGTCGCACGCGATGTCGCATGAAGGGAGAGGACGGGGAGCAGGAATCGGCGCGGCGGGCCACACAATCATTTTTTGGATGGGGGTCGTGGGGTGTCGCCTGGCTTCGTGGAGGGGGTTGTGCGCGCGGCTGCTGCTGCTGCTGCCGCTGCTTTGCGTCTGTCGGCGGCTGCTTTCCGGGTTCATGAGTCAGCGCCGAGAGGCTTGTCCGGGGTAATCTTGGCGAGCGCTGCGCCTGCAACGTCCTTGCTTGCGGTGTGTAGGATGACTTCAAGCGTGCGATCCACGAAAACTTGGCGAAGCGCATCCCGTGGCCCGGAGATCGCGGTGGGGCGCGGGCGACAGAAACGCTCGTGGGCCAACTCGGCGAAAACGCGGTCCGCATCTGTGCTCGCCTATCCGCCCTTGGTGAGGCGGAGGAAGCCCAGTCGAGTACGGGCGGCCTCCTCCGTCGCTAAGTGGGTGCGATGACCCGCTTTGATGAAGGTATCCGCTGCCTCCTGCTCTATAAATAGAGGTGGGCCGTTCGACAACGCATCCATGCCCTCGCTAACTGCCGCGTCGGCGCAGCTCTCGAAGAAGGCATTGCAGCCCATGTGACGGTACTCGTAGGATGACTGTGTGCGCTTGTCGCTTAGAGTGCGGGCTGTGTCGTCGGTGAGAGTCCAAAGACGTGGTTCCTCTATGTCGAATGGGGGACGTTCGAGCATGGCAAGAATGACTTCGCCGCAGTAGGCGAAATCTACAAACTCGGACGCGGTGGGTTCGGGTTCGTCACCAAGCAGGTCGACAGGTGACTCAAGGGCCGCCTTACCACCCTCCGTCGCTGGGGTCGCGTCGGGGGGAATGGAATGATGCTGATCTATAGTAGCGGGTGTGGATGTCTATTGATGGAGCTTCGCGAGTAAGGCAACGTTCGCCGCCAAAATCTGCTCAGTAATCCGTTGTTCCGAAGCCAACACCGCCGTACGAATTTGTTCGGCTGTGCGTTGCTCTATCGAAGTAGCGTGAGGGTCGGCCGCTGCGGCGGACGTGGATTGCTCAGGCTGCATGGTTGCGTTGCCGAACGCGGGGAAGTGTCGCGTGACGCTCGAGTGCGCATGGGACGATGGTAAACTGACACCATGCGGACTGCGAGAGTCGAGAATGCATTCGCGCGAAGCCTTGATTGGCTGAGCTCGAAATCAGAGAGTGCCAAGCTCGTGGCTAGTTCCTGCTTATGAGGCGAGGGCTAGCTAGAACTGACCGTTGGGAAGGTCGTTTGGTCGTTGGTTGCGTCTAACTACTAGGGCAAGGTGGTTGTCTTGTAGGTGCGACGCGCCGCAATTAACGGTAACAATAACTGCTAGTGTCACCGTCCCGTACACATAGGAGCTAGATCTGCAAACCTCTAGATTCAAATCGATTAGACCATAGAAGCATAGTAATCTAATCCTCTATTATTTTGGTTATCTATTATCTATCGTGCGGCAGCAATTGTTGGAACAAATCCTAAACGAAAAATGATATCATATAATCGCATTTCTAACAAAACTAGCAATATTTCACCCGCTTGCCCCTTCGTTGCTTTAGCTCGTTTGACGTAGTTCATTAATTGTCAAGAAGATCCCCGGTGTTAAACCAGATTCCTAAGACCTATATGACCGTATTGGGTACGCCTTGACACAACAACCGATTTATCGGTAGTTGTTGATATTAGTTCCAATTTTAACTTAGTAGGCGTCAATAGCATTTGCAATGAAGGTGGAAAAGCGCGTGAGGAAGGTCATCAAGGGATATGGCAGTGCCCGCTTTAAGACGTGGCACGAACGACGCAACCGGCGCGTGCCACCGTCAATTGTTTTGAGGACATCATCTCCAAGCAAGGCCGTTTGTCATATGAGGAGTTTTCGAAATATGCGATAGCATGATCATCACACGCGGCGTACAAGCGCGCACACCGTATCTCGGGCTACTGCCCACACCGATTCCCGTTCGCCTTCACCGCCCTCCCCGTACACTCAAGGCGTTAGGCGGGCGGGGCACGGCGTTTATCCAAGCGTTCGGTGGACGTGCGTTAGTAAAACATAGTGTTGTATTCTTCGAATCATCGCTTTGCATAGTAACGCGTATGTAAGCGAGTATCCTACTCGCTAGATAGTAGAAGGGGAATGAAACTACGAGCGAACCTACTGCCAAACCGACCGCTTTGCGATTGCCGCATATAGACCAATGTTGTTAGGCCCTCACCCCGAGGGCCCAAGGCCTCCGGAACCACGAAACGAATGGGAAGGGCAGTAATATCATCATTTGATTGCAAATGCACATAGAACTTTAGGCGACGAACGGATGGAAAACGGAGGAACAACATTCATAAGGGGAAAACTGGCGATGAAATAAAGTATATTATTATTATTGTTGGTACCATAATATTTCATTCATGAATATTATTGCAATCACTAGAAGCATTGTAGATTCGTGTACACGGAAAAGGGGGGGGGGCAAAGGGCAAGAGGGACGTAAGGGTCACATGATCCAAGGCACGGTAAAGGGAAGCACTACAATGTACACAAACCTAGCAGATAGTACACAAGAGAACACAAGAAGCTTTCACGCAACGCTGAATACGCGACACGCGGAGGCGACAAACGGCTCCTCACGCGCCGCGCGAGGAAGTACAGGGACGCTTGCGGCCCATGGCGCGGGTGAAAAACGCCGTGGCAGGAGAAAGCATTCCAACCGAGGAAGAATCGGCCTCCACACCGTCCGCGGCGGTGGATAGCCCGCGCAAGACGTTGTCCACGTGAGCGGCACGGACGGCGAGAGATTCCTTTCCTCGCGAGAAGGCTAACAATTTGCCCACATTCCTCCCTTTAGAGGCGGCTATCGTTAAGGCCGGCTCCTATGAAAAAGCCGTGGCGTCGCCGCTGAGAGCACCAAATTCCGTGACGGCAAATAGAATGCAACGAGAGTCGGGGCGAGTCCTCATCCCCTTCGAGTACTTCTAGAATTTTGGCTTCTCAGCATGGTTTAAAGCCACTTCGGGAGACGAGAGGCTAGAAACGCCGAACAAAACAGAAACCACGGCGTCAACAATAAGTTTTGAGCCTCGGATGCCGTGGTGGTGATTGACACCCACATCCGAAGGGAGGCCATCGTTGCCGTTGGGGAGTTGAACTAACATTGTGGATTCATGAGAACCTCATCGCCCCAAACGCACCACAAACCTCGGAGATGATTTCCGTAGGGGCCGTCACTAGCCAAGAGGGAGTGGTTTGGACCAAAGCATCTCCACCGCATCGAGCCAAGTGACCAACAAATGCAGTGGCCCACGCGTCATCTGACATGTCAACACCCACCGACTCGAGTGCACCCCACATAGCTTGAACCGAGAGATAGCAAGAAGCACAAGGAGTGAGGGAGCGAAGATTGGAGAGGGTTCGGGATTATGGTAGAATGAAGATGCGACATACCGCGATGCGGAAGACGGCGTCGTAACGCTCGGGGAACTTGTCACGAAGCTCGCCCACGCGACTCGTTGTAGGTGGGTCCGAAGCAAAAAACACTAGGGCGCTGCGGCAGAGACAAGATGCAAAGCGACTAGTCTCAGGCCATGCGAGGTTAAAAGCGTGTGGGCGAGGTTGGCGAAGCGAAGCAAGTTGACGCGCTCACCGATGTTGGCTTGTATGCTTGGAAATGCATCATTAAGCGCGGAAAGGGGTACAAGCGAGGGCATGCCATCAAGGGACCGAGCAATACACGCACTTTTTGATCCGGCTTTGGCTACGTAGCCTGTGCGAGCCGCCGTCGGACATGTCAGGGAAGCATCGCTAACGCCGTGGCTATGATGGGTTCGGAATCCGCGGGAGCATGAGAACCACACGTGGCGTCCAAGCGCACCCACGCCGGAGCGAGCTCTAACGACCACATGGGTTCGTTGGCGTCACCGTCTCCGGCCGGTGTATTAGGCTGGCGGGACACCGCTGTGATCATGGCAATCGCTAGCCGTCCGTTTGTGGTCGGCTCCATCGGAACACCGTCGTGGTTATCCCCGTGCATACGATCGTCTTGCGGTGTAAGAAAACGAATAGCGGAGACCACTGCCAAACCGGCCGCTCCGACTTTGCCACATCCGCCAAGGCAACCAAGTCCCCCACCCCCATGCCTTCAAAACGCATAAAATATACTTGACGGAACAAGTGTTGCGGGGCAGGTTATCTACATGCGGGAAGGCCCAATGTCTCAGCCGCAACATTAAAAGTGGCATTGATTGCGCGCTTGAGGAAGGTCTAGACGGTGTCACCGTAGCCCTCGCCTCGGTCAAGACTGCAAAGAACCGTACATGCAAAGTGTCCGAAGTGGCGCTTGCAATGTTGATGGATACTTGGCGCATTGTGAGAGTGCCGGTGAGCTGCCGAACCCGTTAGACGTTCGCCATAGGCCTCGTTTTTGCTTGAGCTCGCTTCGAACACGTATCGAGCAAAATCGAACGTACCCACTGCCCCCCCCCCCCCCAAAAAAAAAATAAAAATAAAAAAAATTCGTCCCTTCCGTGGAACCATGTACTCCCCGCATTGTGTGACCGTTAGACAAGTTATCGAAAGCATCACCGACACCTAGAGGGAAATGCAGATAGTTTGCGCGGGTGGTCACCATTAGGCCGACGCTAGCATACGCCGCCAGCATTGCCTCACCAGTAGCCACGCCATACTCCGGGGGGTCCTAAGAAGTGACCATCTTCAAAATAATCGCAAGCATTAAGCGGATTTGTTCGGGGAAATCGCAGTCAAGTTTTTGTATACCCGAGAGGCATCTTTTGCATACAACATGGTCCCGAGAATGCAATCTTGATGGACGCCACGGTACTCGCGATACGCATAGCCGGACCATAAGCATTAGAGGAGTCTTACGCGTACAAGGTAGATGTACGGCTACACAACATCGTAGCGACCCGGAGCAACGGCTGAAGTGCGGGATATTATGTCATTTCCTCGAACAAGGGGCACCGTATGAGTTCGGTGAACGCGCTGGATGCATCGTCTTGCATATCCACCCAATCCGGTGACGGGGCAAGCGCGGCTCATACTATGAATTGCACGATCTCAACCCCGCCGCTGACGCCGACCCCAAATTGGTGCCTAGCAGCCAACCATTGAGACACTTCGTCACCGATTATGGCGAGAAGCGCGCGATTCGCGAAACGTACTAAAACGGAGCCAATTAAATCGGGCACAACGTCCTCTACACTCTTCCCATAAAGTCCGTTACTAGTGAAATAGGGCCTTTCGCGTAGGGCGGGTGTTTATCATGTAGGGTTTCTAGGGTTTAACTGTACTTTAGCTCGTTGAAAAGGCGGACCGAAACTTGTGCTGCCGGTGAAGTAAAGGGGGAAGCGGGGCACAAATGGGGCCCGTCACGGCTACGAACTGACGTATTAGGGTTTGCTGGTCAGCCCCGATTTCGGGGCATACCCTGATTCGGGCGCCCCGGAATTCGGATTTTCCACACTTTGGCTCGTGAAAACTCCCGAAATCGGCGACACAACACGCGGATTTTATGATCCCAGCATGTTGTCCATAAACATGGGAGCACGTGGGTGTGATGGCATGTGCCGTTAAGATGCTTGACGTGGGTGGGATAGGGGCCGGAAACCCACAGCTTGGGAGGCTTAAAAAAGCCTAACTTTGCCGTACGGTGTCCGATTCGAGCAAACTAAGTTGCAAATGGAAGCCCTTCCCCCAAAACCTTTAAGCCTACCGGCCGGTTTTCGCGTCAAATCCGCCGTCCGATGCCATCCAGCCCCTCGTACAGCCAACTAAAGTTTTTAGGGTTTCAAAATCTGCCACATTCGCGCGGGGCTAGCAACCCTTGGACAGGTGGTACCCGCACACCCGCTCCGCCAATACGCTCAACAATCAGCGCTCTATATTTCGTTTATTCACGGCGTCACCCATTTCACCCCCCATGTTGGCATGGTGCCGTGCCATTTGCCGCATGCCAAACCAAGGCCCGTGCTAGGGTACTTTGAAAGCTCCCCGCCATATTTCACGCCCGGCGATGCGAAAGCTTGAAAGGCCAGCGATCCGCGCGCTAGGGTGCTTACACTCAAAGTCAACCGTCCCTCAAGCCCAATAGGTCCCTAGCCCGTGCTCCTTGGCGGTATTTTCGGGCACTTGGCAAGAAAACCTAGTGCACACGATATGCCATTCCCGGTATTGCCGCTCTGTAGGCGGCCGGGCGCAACACACTCGGCGGATACTCGTGCAATTGTGCAAACATGATGAAAGCCCAATGTCGAGTATTCTCCCGGCTTATCGCGACATTACGTGCACCGAGCCACGCATAGAGGCGTGCATAACATGCACATCCACAAATTTCGGCCTGCAAAATTTCGGCCGCAAATCCAACGTGTGTGCCCACAATAATCGGAGCGTGCCGATAGAGGTGCTCACGTCAGT